>JAHBCN010002540.1:0-30000 GCA_019359885.1 Listronotus oregonensis
CCCGAGTCGCTACTTTTAAGTTTTGTTCCCACCTACTTTACTTGGCGTATTTGTTTTTTCTTTGTCTTAATATTTAGAAAGAGTTTAATAGCATCTTCCGTCGTTATTCAGCCTCAACTATAATGGAAGTAATTTTTTTTGTTTAAGTAAATTTTAAACGTTGTGGGGTAAAAAAAACTTTGCTAATTCACGAGTTTCCGAGTACATAAAATTAAAAACGATAAAAAATTTTTCCCTGGGAAATGTATTCGATAGATTTATAAAAACAAGGCCCCCTTTTTTAAAAATATTTTCAACATTTTTTTTCGGGCAGGCAATGATACAAGGTAAAAATAAAAATTTTTTTTTTTAACGTTTCTACTAATTATATGATTTTTTTTTTTTGTTTTTATTTATGTTTTTTGTGATTTTTTGATAATTCCATAATTGAATATTATTAAAATTGAAAAAATGTTATGGCGTCCTACATTTAGTCAGTAAATATGGCGTTTTTTTAAAAAAATTACTTCAAAGGGGTTATTTCCCTAAGGTGTGTTTTAAAGGGATTTGCCATTTACTGCGAGTAGCAGCCACTCAATTTTATCACTTTATATTTATTATTACCATTAAGTAAAATATTTGTTGTAGATATTTAAAACCATATAGTGGCGATAACTACAAAACCACCCAAAAAGTTCCCGAAGCCCGATAAATTTTCCTTTTGGGTACTATAACTTTCCCAAACTGGAATTTTAAACCCTATAATTAATAGGTGCATTGTAGCGTTTTGAAAGAGCGGCACGTATTTTAACCTTTTTAAAAAAAAAACACATAAAGAAAATGTTTTTTTTTAAAAATTTGGGGAACATAAGAAAAGCGTGGATATATTTTATGGTTGTTTCACAAAAAGGGGAAAAAAAACAAAGTTTTTTTTTTCCCCAAAAAATGACATACAGCAAAAGGGAGAGCCTTCGAACCCAAAAGTACTGGGAATTTTCGACAAAACCAAAATCCCGACAACGGGTAGATTTTTTCGTTCCTAAAAAATGCCCCTTATTTTAAAAGAAATTTTTTAAGTAATTGGAACTTTTTTAAAAATTTTAAAAAAAGGTGGGAAGAAAAAAATTACTGTAAAGTTTTTTTCCCTGACTAGCGGGGGAGTAAATTTTACTTAAATATTACTACATGTTCCATAACTTTAAAGGGGAAATTTTTAAAAGTAGAATGACTTTGAATTTTTTTTTTAAACATTACCATGCGGGGGTCTCCAAACTTTCCAGCCTTAGGGCCATACTGATTCCCAGTTTTTTCCCCGGGGCCCAAAACCATATTATCATTGTTGCCGGTGGTGAAGTAAAAGTCCACTGAGGGAAAAAAAGCCCGGGAAAAATACACAACTTTTAAAAAAAAGGCTGCAAATGGGCCCAAAGTCCGCAAAACGGCAAACTGCATATTATTAATTTTTTCCCAACGAATTTCTGGCCGTAAGTACGAAAGGGGGTAACGGGGACACAATTTGGTGGACACGGGGAAATAGGAAACCTTCTATCGCTAACAGATGGCGCAATAGCACGTACAGAATAATTCGTTGGTTCGAAAAGTTCGGTTTTTTTCCCCTTTTTTGATGGCAAATTTGGGAATATAAAAAAGGGGCTAGTGGCGCAACCAAATGAACACTTTGTTAAATAAAATATTGCATACCTCCAAAAACGTGTTTGTGCTTTTTTAAAGGGGAAGTTTTATAACAGTTTTTGATTTGAATTTTTTCTTTTGTGTGTAATTGTAGTAGGGAAAAAGAAGCAAAAAATTTTAAAGTTTCAGAAAATTCAAAGATCATGGAACATTCAGTATTTCGAAATTTAAAATCCATAAAAGGCGCTATGTTTGATTTGCAATGAAAGCATGGGGTTCTCAAAAATATAACATTAAACCCTTTGAAAAAAAAATTTTCAAAATTATAAAAATACAGGGAAATTTGGGGAAAAAAAATTTGAAGCTATGCAGCGCGGATTGAAATGCAGCAATCTTCATTTCAAAAAAAAATGAACAAAAAATTTAAAAAAGGCCCGCTTTTTGTGGCTCTTTTAAATTGCAAAAGGAAAACCCCTTCACCCATAAAAAATCAAAGTGCATAAATTTCAGTAGCCGAAGAAATGTGCCCCGAAAAGGTAAATTTATTAAAAAAAATCAGTATGTCAGCAAAAACTGTGGCTCGAAGGGGGCCCCTGAAAATATTTTCAATGTTTGACAAAAAAGGGGAAATTTTTTTTGGGGTTTTTTTGGCCCCTTGGGGGGGTCAAGGATTGTCGATACTGCTCAGGTGTTGGGTTTATATTCGAGGAGTAGATAAAAGCTTTAAGTGCACGAAGAACTTTTGATATTTTATATTCATGGGACAACTAATGGTAAAGATATTTTTAAAGGGTTGAAATGGCCATTAATCAAAAAAAATTTTATGGAAAAAATTGAAATGTATTAAACTGATGGAAAAAACATGAGTGGGAAAGATAAAGGAGGGTCCTCTTTTGTCAAAGGGTGAAAATGACGGGGGTTCAAAACCATTAGTTTACATTTATCCCCAAAAACAGTCTTTTGCGGAAAAATTTTTGGGAAAGGGCTGACGTTCTGAAAAACCCGTCATTCAACTTTAATTTTATCAGATCTTTTTGGGGTGAATCCCCGAAATTCCAAATTTATTGAAGAGATTGGAGAAACTGACTTCCTTTTCATACGCCGTACGCTGGGAGGGGGAAAGTCCTTCAGCGCTTTTTTAACCCCCGAGAGGGTCGAAAAATTTTTTTTTTTAAAAACATCGCCCCCTGAATTACAAAAAAACGCATGGCTGTGGGAAATTAATTCATTTTATTTACAAAAAATTTTAACGAACTGAATTTGGGGGGGCAAGGAGAAAACCAGCATCTTTCCCCCTTTAACACCAAATCAAATAAATTTCCCGGGAAAAATTGAGACTGTTTCAATCAAACTGAAGTAAAAAAAACATTTTAAAACATTTAAAATTCAGCCACATCCCGAGATATTTTTATCGATTTTTCAATCGAAACCTTTTAGTGCTTTGAAGAAAATTTTTAATGTTTCCGGACTTTAAAGCCAGGAAAAAATTAAGATTTTTTTTGAACCTTTTTATACTGACATTGAAACCCTGGGGCTTCAAATGGAAATTATTGATTACAATGCAAAAAAAATAATTAAGAACAAATATCAAAAAACCCCCCCTTTTTTTAATTTTTTAAAAGTCTTCCACTGACACAATTTGTTTAAATTTAAAAAATTTTTCGTTCGTTTTTTGTTTTTGGTACTACTTATTTTTGAGAAAACCTTTCCAAAATGAAATACACAAAAAAAAATTTTCAGATCGAAATTAACTGATGGCATCTTTAAAACTCTTTTTTTAAAAAATTTTAAAATAAAATTAGTCCCCTAAAACCCTTGTCAGTAAAATCTCAATTACATAAATCTTTAATTTCATATGTCATTTATGTTTGTTATAATTATGTGATTATTTAAAAATGTATAAAATGTTAGTTGGATTCTTTCAATAATTTGTTAGTTATTATATCCCGAAATTAAAATTTTCGGGATATTATTTTGTCTTTACTCATTACAATTTGTGTTTTTTATCCAACTTATCACAAAAAACAAAAACAATAAGCCTACAAAATTTTGAGGGGGGTTACCCCATGACCAAAACAATGTAGATGTCTATTAATAATTATTCAACAAAAAAATTAGAATCTTGAAACTAAATTTAATTTGCTAAAAAAATTATTTTTTTTTTAAAAAGGATTTTCCCCTGCTTGCCCCCGGGGGGGCCCGGGAAAAAATTTTTTCCCCCGGGGGCCCCGGATGTGGCCCCGGGGGGTTTTTTGGGCCCCTGCCATAAAGAATAAAATTTTTAAAATTTTCCGAACAAGACAAAGTTACGGGGGCTATCGAATTTACTTTAAAGCTTTTTTTTTTTAAAAATTTTTTTCTAGTAACAGTCTGAAGAAACTACCTAGAAGGACTGAAACTATTAAGTTCCAAATTGTGGTAATAATAACTACAGCCTAACTACCAAAAAAGTCTAAATAAAAATAGGAAAAACATGAAAGTCGTTTTGTTGGTGATAATTACGTAACAACGTCTTATTCGAAGTTCCGATCTCGGTTTCTGCTATTTTAATGCTGCTTGGGTAGTGGGTTAGTTAAATGATGAACAACTAATAATAGCCATAAAAACTATTAATATTACAAAAATGTACGACTTGCAAATTTTTTTTTAAATCAATTATCTTAAAAGAAGTTTACCTCCAATAATTTTCTGGATCTTCATAAGTGTTCTCCTGTACACTGGAAAAGAGTTCCTCTTGAGATTGACTAAATGAATAATTTCGATTTGTCAACATTTTATATCGTCAATAACTTTGGACAGAAAAATTTAAACAAAACAAAAAATATATAATACTTTAACCAGTGAAATCACTCTAACAAGTTACAATGGTTAAGTTAATTTAGAAGGTGAATAATATTTTTTTATAGACTTTAATCTAAATAATACACCACAACTTTAATTATTAATATTATATATAAAAACAGAATTCTTTGTGCGTCAGAGGTAAATATAGGGTGTCCAAAATTAGCACATAATATTTTTGGGGGTGTAATCACATAATAAAAGAAAACAAAAAGTTTTTATATTACGATGTTTTTACACAGGGTTGATATTTTTTGCCAAATATTAGCTTGTATCAAGTGAGCTTTTAGTATTTTAGAATAACCTTATTGGTGTTGCTATAATTTATTAACTAACAAAATTTGGTGTGTAAAGATTAACTTACAGGGATTTAAAAATTCTTTCTTCTCTTAATACTAAAAAATCGTCTGGGCTGGATGGAATACCAGCAATCGTCTTAAAAAAATGTGCTGCATGCACCCATCTTAACTCGCCTCTTTCAAAACTCTTACGACACGGGGAATTTTTTCCCGGGGAGTTGGAAAGCTGCACGTGTGCAACCTGTCCCCAAAAAAAGGGTCCAAAAGTCTCCCCTTTTAACTATAGACCTATATCTCTTCTTTTAGGTTTGCAAAGTAATGGAAAAAATTTATTAATTCCCCAAATCTTAAAGTATCTGGAAAAATATAAGATCTTTCATGATAGACAATATGGGTTCCGTCACAGTAGATCCACGCTGATCTTCTTTTCCCTTTTTCTCACACAATGGGAAAAAAGTCCCTTGAGTTTTTTGGTGAATCCCAGATCGTTGCCTTTACATAAACCAAAACTTTTATCGGGTCTGGGATGATGGGCCCCTTAACAAACTTTCCCTTTTTACGGTCTTCCACCTAAGCTTTGCTTTATTTCCAGTTTCCTTTCTAATCGACGTATATCAGTTATGTAGATGGGCATTCCTCCAGCTTCTACCAAATTAATGAAAAAAACTACCCCCTGTTCTTTTTGGGGAAAAAAACTAAAATTACTTTCTTTTTTTTTAAAAAAAAGATCCACAACAAACGCATTTCGTAATGAATTTTTTTTTTTTTAAAAACTTTAGTTGCATGAAAAAAAAAATTAAACAACTCAAAATCGATTCTTTTTTTTTAGATAAAACCCAAAATTTCCCCTTTTTAAAAACATTAAAAAAGCAAAAAAAATATGTATTTTTTTCCCCCTTTTTCTTTTTTTTGGGAAAAAAAAAAAGTTCCATTACATATATCCTTTATTTAAAAAAATTTTGAGCAACAAACCATTTTGATGCCTTTTTACACTTTTTTGGGGGTTTTTTCAAATTTTTTTAAAAATTTGACAATGTACAGGGGGGGCAACTAAGAAAGGGGGCCCGGGATCTTAGAAAATATTTATTGCACGCTTTGGGGGAAAAAATTTTTGGAAAAGGGGAGTTTTTTTTGGTTTTAAAGGGGGGGCGTAACCGCAATCTTAAAATCAAAAAAATGATGTTTCTGTAAATTTTTGCTATATTAACCTAACAAAAATCCTGTTTTTTACAGTCAAGGTTTAATTTTTTGGGTTTGAAATTTTTTTCTTTTCTCAAAAAAAATAGGGGGGGGGTATTAAAAGGTTTCCCCCAAAAACACACCCTGTATCTTGAAACGGCTGAGCCATTTTAACCAATTTGGGGCCCAAAAAAAGGCTATTTTTGGGGGTTTTAAATCTTAAAATTTTTAAAAATTTTGTTAGTTTCACACGTCGCCGCTAGAGGGTTTTTTTCGACATTCCGACAGAAATGGTTATTTTTCTCAAAAAAAATAAATGCATTGGTATAATTGTTTCTTTATGAAAATGTAGCTAAATAATGCTTAAACAAGCTCGCAAAAACCGTATCTCGATATCTTGTTCCTTACCTAAAATTTAGGCCAAAGAAAATTTTATTCGTCAATATCTCAAAAACTATAAGATTATAAGACTCGATAAATATTTTTTGTGTATTTTTATAAACAACGTGTTTTTCTTAGGGCGGTTCTTTTAGATTTCTGGAGTATTTAAAAATGCCGGGTTTTTTCGCTTTAAATTTAAAATATATTTTAAGGACCATATCGGCCAACAATGCAAAACATTTAAAAAGGGTTTGATTGCCCCCTTTTTCAAAAGCACCTTTTTTCTTTTTTTTCCCAAATTTTTTTGTTTTTTTGGAAAATCGAGGAAATTTTTTTTCCCAATAAAAAAATTTAAAATTTTTTTTTTTTTTATTATTTTCTCTTCGTGCTCAAATTTTTTTAGCCTTACAATTTATTGAAATCACATTTTGACTTTTTTTTCAATATATATTTACATAAAGTACTTTTAAAAAGGGGCACGACAAAAAAAATCTGCCTTTTTTAAAATTTTTCCCCCAAAAATTGAGTTATTTATTATTTTATTTCGTGCTCGTACCGTTTATGTATAGTATCGAACAGCCGTCTGCTACAGCGGTGCCCCCAAAAAAGGGAAATTTAAAAAGGGGGGGGGATGGGAAAAAGGGGAAAAATAGGTCAGGGCCGGATTTCCATAATTCTTTGTTACTATCTATAAAATTGACATCATCAAATGTCAAATTCCAACATTCACTGTTTTTTTTTTTTCAAAAATGTTGGTTATTAAAGGATACTACTATAGAATATTTAAAATTATTGTTTAATATTAGATTTTTTTATCATCTGATATAATATGGAAAGAATAGATGGGGCCACTTTACTGCCTTCTATTTAAAAAATCGATATTTTTGGAAGTTTTGTATTTTTACCAAAAAACTTTGTAAATAAATTAAAACACGATTTTTTTAAAAAAAATTTCAAGCATTGTATGATAGTATTATGTACTTATCACCAATTTTATGATAAAAGAAGGGCAAGATAGTGTAAATGAGTTTAATCTAATCCTAAGATTCTGGTTGTACATTAAAAAGTGAAAATTTTTATAACTGCTTTTTAGGCATATACTTTTCACTAATAACAAACATTCATGAGACAGAATAACAGTGGTTAAAAATGTTTGGTAACCTTTGGTACCTGAGTATCCATTGTAACAGTATCCGTTAAATATTATGTATGTACAGTATGTCGAGTTTAAAAAAGTTGATAATGCAAGAGTAAGAAACCAAAAATCTAATTTATTTTTAAAAAATGGTATTGTCTCAAAAATTGCCTCCTCTCCGATTTTGATCAAATTTGGTATAGGGGGGTTTTTTTGGGGCGCTACAAATCTGAAAAAATATCTTTGGCAACGTTTGTTTCGAGATTTTCATCATCAAAGTTGAAAATTAAACTAACCTCATTTTCACTATATTCTCCCTTCTTTTTGTACACAATTTGATTTTTACACTAAAGTGGCACGATATTTTATAAACACCTTTTAAAACCTTGTATTTTTATTTATTTTACATTTTTTTTCCATTAAATTGGGAACTTTTAAGTTCAAAGGCAGCACTATTTTTGGGTTAAAAAATAAAAGTTTAAAAAAGATGTAAAATTAACATAAAAAAAGTTTGTAAAAGGTGTTAGTGAAATATTGTGTCCAATTTAGTGTAAAATCAAGAATTTTATGCAAAAAGAAGGGAATATTTAAATAAGGTTAGTTTAATTTTCAATTTTGATGATGAATATCTCAAAAACGAAACATTGCCGATTTTTTTAGATTTGTAATCCGCTCAAAAAACCGTACCAAAATTGTATTTCCCTTTTCATTTAATTAGAGGGACCTGTATATATTAAAATTTGCCTGGTCTGCCCAGTAATCAATAATTTTGATCCTTTAAAAGAGTGTACTAAATTATTAAATGAAATAAAAGTACCTAAATGTAAACCTTATTTCTTTTTAATAATCCACAGCAATACACAAACATTGGGGAAATCATCTAAAAGATAGTTAAGATTGCCTTACTTTTATCACTAATATTTCCTATGAAATTTTCATTTTCTATTATACATAATTGATATATTATTATTTATTCGGTTACCTAGCGTTACGTCTTATAAGAAGCACCTAATTTAAATATAAAAAATACTTACCTAAAGTTAAAAAGACGGGTATGTTACCCTTGGATTTGCAAGACAAAACCATACAAACTCTAGTCATTTTTTACGATATTATAAGTAACAAACAATAAACCAAAATTATAGTCACAATTTAATAAACACTAATCACTAAAATAAGAAGGTTTTGATCAATCCAAAAAACGATACTCCGGCTCTCATAAAATTATAATGTGTTGGCAACTTCACACTGATTTATCATGTGTAAGTAAGGGAAACATTAAATTATTTTGGAATTTTGTTATGCGCAGAATCGGCGGGGCCAACTCTGACAGTTATTTTCATACTGGGCTGGACATTTTTTGATCGAATGGGCCATAGCATTGGGCTTCCATATACCTTTAAACTTCCTTGGTGCACCCACATTGGCTTCAATACTTTTTGCTCTTTTATTTACAAACAATATGTGTAAATAGGATTGTAAATTTTAAATGCATACTTTTATGAATCAAGAAGAAATTGTAAAAAGTAAAAAAGAAAAAGTACCTTTTTTTCTAATTTTGTTTTCAGAGAAAACGTCTTAAATTTTTTTAGTTTTTTTTTTTTTTTGAGCACAAGGTAAGGGTTTCTTTTTGTTATCCAAAGTTACATAAGGATTATTTATTTATCATTTTATAAAAGATTGTGTAGGGTCCTTGAATATTCATTAATTCCCGATAGACCCCAGCATTTTCGAAAACTCCAGATTTTCAAAAAAACCGCCCTAAGAAACCAACGTTGTTTATAAAAATACAATATATATGTACTGAATTTTGCGGAATGTATTTAACACCTTCCGAATCTCTATAATCCTAAAGAATTCGGTAAAATTACTTTTTATAAAAAAATATGAACAGATTGATAGGAGGGTCAAAATTTTAAGCAAAAACTAACTTTGACTTGAGTTTTTAATATTCTAAAGAAACAAAAAAAAGGAAACAGTAACAAGATATTATTGCTACACGTTCCTTCTTTCATGTAAACTTTGAATCATGCAAAATTGCATTTTTACGGGTTTTTAAAAATTAGTCCGTTTGAAAGTTAATAGCTTAAAAGAACCTTTCGAGATACGGGGCAGATGCAAAAAATACTCGGCGAAAGGCGTTATTGCAAAAACTATTAAATTTTAAAAAAGTGGTAAAAAACTTTTTGCAGAAAATTGCTCTTCATTTTTCCAAACACGAATTGGGATTATATTTGGGAGATATCGACCAAATTTGTTGAAAAAACGGATTTCCGGGCTCTTGAGGACATTTTTTTATATATGATATTTTTGGAGGTTGTTGTATACATGTTGGTGCATTCTGTGGTATTAGCATGCATTTTAAGAATGAAGGTAATGGTAGTAAACAGACGAAATGTTTGACAGATGTTTGTTGTATTGTTTGATCGACATCATTGTTAAGTTGTTTAATTGTCGTGTCATTTCTTAAGTGACTTATTAATTACACTGACCCACAGAAGAAGAAAAAATAAAAGCTCTGAAAGATGTGAGCATGTTTTTGGGGTCGCTGAATCTAGTGATGAGCAAAACAAGACCAAGACCAAGACCGGGCTAGTCTTGGTCTTGGTCTTGGTCTTGCAAGCCTGGTCTTGGTCTTGGTCTTGCAAGCCAAAAGAAGGTCTTGGTCTTGGTCTTGGTCTTGCACCACCCGGTCTTGGTCTTGGTCTTGCTGCAAGAGTCTTGCTGGTCTTGCTTTTTTTTGGTAGTAATAATTTAAACTAAGCAATCTTGAATAAAATATATCTTTTTAATACTTAAATATAAATCAAGATGGGGACTATATTTTTTGCTTTAAAATTTTAAAATATACCAATTTTAATCTTAAACGTACATTTAAATTATTTGATTAAAAAGCATATTTTTAATGAAGGCGTTTATTTATTTATAGCGCCAGGGCCGGATTTTTGAAATTTTTGCCGCCTTAATATGTCAATATTTTTTAAATGTAAACTACACTAGTAGTTCTTATAAAAAATTATAAAACAAATTTAACAAAAGTAAAACATACAGAAAATTAATTAACAATTCTTTAAAACAAACCCATTTCAGGATTTTTTATCTATTCGCTAAATATTAAAAAAATATATTAATTTACCATTACATTTTTTTAAATATTAATAGTAAATTTGCGGCCCATAATATTTGCCGCCCTAGGTTTCAGCCTACTCAGCCTCTGCGTAAATCCACCCCTTTATAGCGCTCTATTTTTGGTTAAATTAAGACACAACCTTCTTTTATTCATTTGGTGGCATATAGAAACATTTTAGGGATAAGAATTATATAAATTTTCTTTAAAGAAGCAGATAAAATTAAAGCAAATACAAAACTGTGTACTGTGTGAGCAGAAAAAAAAAGACTTTTAATTTCAACCAGATGTTAAATATATGTGAAAATAATTCTGATATGTATGGTTGGTTTCTGATTAAAAAAAAGTTATTTAAAAAACATTTTAGTTTATATGAACTTTTTACCTTTAAATTGGTTAAGAATTTGCCGTACAAAGTTTGTAGAAATACTTTATAAACAATCTGCAGATACAAGGGGGCCCAATAGTGTGACAAAGCTCGATATCTCCTAAATCGTTATAGTGCAAAAAACTAAACATACAAAAATTAAAGGGCATAAAATGTAAAATTATTTACTATTCCAGAATTTTTCTATTATTCCACTGCCACTCAAGAAAACTCCCTTATTTTTAGATTTTCCCTAAAATAAAAAATTTTTGGGGAAAAATCAATTTAGAAAAAATCGCCACCATGTATATTATGCTGGAAATTGTAGTTATATGGAACAATGTCGACGTAGATGGTTTTTAAATATTATTTTTGGTTTTGACTTTTCCGTCTAAACCGAAGTGATTTTTACAATCCATTTATATAAAAAGTATTCCTTTATCATATGGCAAATATATTTTTATTAATCCATTACTTTCACATTATCTTAATTTTAGAAGAATCTAATGGTGCTACCTCTTACAGTGTAAAACAAAAATAATGTATTTCTGAATTTTGCAGATTTTTGATCCACCCTGTAAGTGACATCACTTGATAGCTAATTAAAAAAAAAACATTAAAATTATGAAAGTAATATTCAGCTTCCATAACTTTTGTACCCCTAGTTTTTCTCTGTCGTAAACGATTTCGGAGATGTCAAGCTTTGTCGGACCATTGAGTCACCATCTCATTATTTTTGAAACATGTTATTAAATTTATTCGTTATCGTTGTTAAAGAACTATAGAACTAAAAGAACAAAGTGATCGATTTAATTATTATTTTATTTAAGAAACTCTTACTTATTAAATAATCGCCTCTTTTGACAGTTCTTGACACAGTTTTTGTCATGTCTGTATGAAATGCCTCTGTATATTAAATATAACAATAAAATAGTACAATTTCAAAAAAAGTTGCAGAAGTGCAAGAGTCTTGCAGGTCGGTCTTGGTCTTGCGTAGTCTTGCACACCTCGGTCTTGGTCTTGGTCTTGGTCTTGGTCTTGGTCTTGCATACCCCGGTCTTGGTCTTGGTCTTGCAAGCGAAAAGGCAGTCTTGGTCTTGGTCTTGGTCTTGGTCTGCATAGCAAGACCAAGACCAAGACCGCAAGACCAAGACCGGTCTCGCTCATCACTAGCTGAATCCAAATCCGGGGTCAGTTTGACCCCATTAGGTTAGGGTCAAGGACATTTCAAGGTCAAATCTGCAAAATCAATCGCAACCAAATTTGAAGAGTGTCGTCTACTTATCTTTTTGAGGTCGCTGAATACGAATCGGTGGTCAGTTTAGGTGAATTTAATTTTGATTGCAATTTGGCCTTGAATTGCCATACAAAAAAGTTGAAGGTCTGAAAGACTTGACCACTGGTCAAATCGCAACCTAATTTGATGGGGTCTAACTACCAACGGATTCGTATTCAGCGACCTAAAAAACATAAGAATCCATTTTTTAAATTGGGATGCAATTAATTTTGCAGATTTGATCTTGAAATGCCCTTGTCCCTGACCTGATAGAGTCTAACTAACACCGGATTCGGATTAAAACATAAAACATAAAAAATGACTATGCTCAAGTCTTTAGGCCGTTCGTGTTTTTTTTTTTGTAGGGCTGTGTAATTTTGCAGTGACCTTAACACCATAAGTATTGTAACAAACTTTTTCAGTTTGTTACAAGGATTTATAAATTTTCACTTAAAATAACTTTACCACAACTTAATTGTCCTTTATTTTAATTATTCACTGTAATTTATAATATCAGCTTACTTATTTCAAATTTTAAGTCATCAATACTTAAATATTCTTTTAAATACAACCCGGTAAAAGCGTTTATGAGGCTGCATACATTCCAGGAGCATCCAAGTATTGATTTTTCTAATTGGAATAGGGTGAGGGATTTTCGACTCTATATCTATTTTAAGTCAGTTAAGTAATAAAATCCTTTGTTTTGTGATAGGTTATGTTTTAAAAACTGTGACACTTGGGTTTTTGTTTTTGAAATTTCATTAAATAACCAAACAATGCTGAATAGTTATCTCCGTTTTGTAATTTGAATTTTCCGCCAAAAGGACAGTAAGCAACAGTTTCATACCACCTAAGACCTTCAAACCTGTTATTTTTTATGGAATGCGAGGTGATAAATACCTGTGATTGATTTGAAAAAGGCCTCTTTTGCATATTTACCGAATAAACAGAATGTCTGCTAGTGCATAGTTGATTATTTTTCTTAGCCTGTGGCTTTTGCAGTTTTAAACTGGATTTTTAAATTTTATAACCTATGTAACATCCTCTATGAGATTTTAAAGACATTCTTTGGGCCATAACATCTGGTAAGTCGGCATTTTCGCCAATTTTAATAGTTTCCCTTATCTCATACCTACCATTTTGTTTCAGGCTTTCATCGTATATTTTACGTTCGAGTTTTTTTTACCTCTCTACCTACAAGTTTTCTTTTACGTCTTACATTTTATTTAACCATTCAAGTTTAATCCTCATTCTTCAATATTATCTTTATGGGCTTTCCTTAACTGGAGTTTTAAGGAATTTTCCAAGTTTTTATGGATTTCTGGAGTTGTACGTAACCACGTGGTCGTGTTGGCAAAAGTCCAAGCGGTTTATGGTTTATGTATTTCTGGCGAATGCAGTGTTGCTGGTCCAGCGAAGGAATCCTCAGCTTCCGTATAGTACCGTGTGGTCATTTCTGGCAGTGCAGTGTTGTCCAGTCCAGAAGGGAGTTTAGGTTGGTTCCATTAGGAGTTCCAGAAATCAAAAGATAAGTCCATTTATAAATTAACCTTTTTTTATATTTTTGCCTGGCTCAGTGCAATGGCCATGTACTGGTGCTCAGTTATATAACTTTTTTAATTAAATTATCATGTTATCAAATTTTCTTATGCTTTAATCATTACTGTCTTATCAGTTTAAATAAATCTCTGTACTTAATATTTAATTTTTATTGATTATATTATAATTTTCTTGTCATATGTTAAATATGCAAAGAGCAAAGTAACAACCGATCATTTTATTGGGTTCCATTGTTTGTTTGTCCAAAGATTTTGGATTGCAAAATAAATTTATTATTTTTTTCTTCTCAAACTGATAATTAGTTCAGCTGCTTAATTATAACTAACCACCAATCATTAAATTTGAGTTGCATTGTTTGTTTGTGCCTGTAAAGGACTGCACGTATCAATTTAACTTACATCATACTGAATTAGCTCAGCTGCTTAAATTACTTAACCACCGATCATTAATTGAGTTACATTTTTTGTTTGTGCCTGAAAGGGACTTCACTTATCCATTTAAGTAACATCACACTGAGATAGTTCAGCTGCTTTAACTTATTTTAACTTATCTAAATTTTCATTACTATTTCTTATTAAATTTAAAACTTTTCTTCATAAAATCATTTTTGTAACTTAAATTTAATAAATTTCAATTTAATAACTCTTTTCTAAATTCAGTATACCTCGATTCATAAATTTAATGATAAATAGATTTCTTTTGTTCTCTCACAATATAAAGTATCTCCACTGGTTATCAGTTTATTAATCAATACTTATTTTTTGGGTTATTATTTTATGTAAATTGCCTTATTTCTTTAATACTGGTATGTATTTATTTTTGTATATGATAAAAATATTTTTCTAAATTGCTTGCACTTACCTATCAGATTACATTTCATTATCTCACAACCTTTTAATTCATATAAGCTTTTCCAAATTAGAAATTTATTTATCTCTCTTTATTTTTGTTTAATTTAAGTAAGGATACAGAACTTCACATGTCCAATGGTTAAATTCTTAATTATGTTAAATTAATAATAAGATACCTTTTAAATAAACCTGTTAAGTTTATTTTTGACTTTTATTACTTTTGTCTTTGTTTTGTGTATTTCTTTTGAACTCCTATAGTTCTGGCGCCCATTGTCTGTACTTGCATAAATAGTCTGATTAATCAAAATATCTTTTTTAACAACAGCTAGCCGAGTGAACTCATCCCAAATAAAAATAATAAAAACTATTTTACAACAATATACATTAAAATAAAAACACACATTTAAAACAAACTAAGAACAATTAACAATAATTATTTTTTATTTTTTTATTATTTTTATTACAGTATACATTATTTAAATTTGGTTGCGGTTAATTTTGCACATTTGTCCTTGAAATGCTCTTGAGCCTGATCTGATGGGGATCAAACTGACATGGATTCGGATTCAGCGACCCCAAAATCGTAATGATACTATGGTCAAGTCTTTCGGACCTTCAACTTTTTATATTTCATAGGGCTGTGTTATTCGTTTAAACTTTTCTGACCGAAACAATAAAACTCTACGGAAAAGTGCCATGTTTGTCAAAACTCGTATTTTTTTTTCTAATGTATTTTACTAAAAATTTTCGTGTCGTTCCTTAGAGCCATTTTACAGATACAAGAATTTTATTAAAATTTATGACGAAATATTAACAATATTTTTGTTTCGGAAATTTCATTTAAAATTATTAAAAACTTGTAAAATCAAAATAATTATTGTTTAAATTTTTACCACAATATTAAGCTTATAAAAAAATATTATTAAATTCTTACCGTCGGCATCGCAATGTTTCTAGAGAAATAAAAGTTTATCATCTCCATTAGACCGACTCTAAAGGTAACTTCATTATCGGCCACCGGAGTGTCGCCTTCGCTCAATTAGCCCGGATTGCGGAAAGAATAGGAAACGAGTGAGGGTCGATCTGGTCAGTATAAGGGCTGCAATCCTGTCGTTAACCGAGATCGAACACCCTCTAAAGAAATCCATGCGGTCGTGGGGTGACTTTCAAACAATTTTTAACTTTACCCCTATTCAAATGCATTTTTTTTATTTTGTTTTATTTCTTATAACTTTGGAATATTTAATTAACTTAAAAAGTGTTTAAAAACAGAATAGGCGTTTTTCATGATTTTTTTTTATTAGCTTATTGCAAAGCCACATGAAAATAAAGGCCAAAAATATTTTTCCCGATTTTTTTGGCCTCCGGAAACGCCTTAAAAATCAATTTTAAGTTTGAATTTTGTAGGCCCATGACGTCACGGCCCTAAATATTCTATTGGTGGAATTTCTGCTTTGTTGTCAGCTTTTTGTTATTCGATACGCCTGTCATCAAATATCGATATGCGCAACATCTACAAAGTTGGCGTTTCCTGTCAATTGTAATATTGTCAATGTCAACCTGTATAACCTGTAACCTCTATATTTATTAATAATTTCAATTTCTATTGTAAATAGTGTGTGTTCTTTCCAAATATTCCAATTTATTACTATAGTTATTATTATCGCCAAACTTTCCTTGATATGAACCCTTTTTACGAGTAAATTTCCGTTACTTTATTCAAAATGAAAAAAAAGTGTATTGTTATTATTTGCGAAACCAAAAGCCGGCCGAGTTTAAGATCTTCAAAAATATTCTTTTCTCTTCCAAAATAAGACGATAGGAGAAAAGCCGGGTGTGCTGCTGTAGGTATTGAGAAAATGCCCAAAGGAAATGCCTATTATTGTTGTGAAAACCATTTTGATTAAGTTTTTATGTTTTATTCCAATTGAAACTATTTAGATAGTCTGGCTGTGTTTTATTGTAAAGTCTAAAAAGCATTTCGCATTTTAGCATTTCGTTAAAATCGATACGATTGTCGATATCGATAGTTCCTAAACAGACTTGGCATCCATGTTGAATTTGATTGGTTAGGGGAGTGGCGGGCTATTTAAATTACAATGATAATTAAACCTAAATGAAAAGTAGGGTATGTATTTTTCGTGTTATTTAGCAGGTTTTGCTTAATTGTGTTTCTACTTTTAATTTTACACACAACATTATCAATATCAATTGAGTGAAAATACTCTATTATTTGACAAATAGTACAGAAGATGAGACATTTTGGCTAGGAATTTTTTTGTACTGCATGAATTTATCTGAAATTTTCTTAGAAGGTAGGAAATAGCCCAAGGATCCAAGTTTATACCATGCCAAGGTGTGCTTTTACCCTGGGGGTGGTTGCCACCCCATCTTGGGGGTGAAATTTTTTATTGCATTTTAACTACAGATATCGATAAAGAAATTAATTTTAGGTAAAAAATGTTCCATACATTTTTTCGTAAAACTAATATTTTTCGAGTTATTCGCGATAAATTTTTCGACGAAAAAATCGACGTTTTTAATGGGTTTTTCACGAATAAGTCTAAAAATATGCATTTTATCAAAAAAACTGTAGAAAGCAAAATTGAAGCTTATAAAAAACTAGAAAAAAAATATATAGACTTTTCATTATATAGATTTTTCTGCACAATAAATATTTGGATAAACTGAAAAAGAAGCTAGACGAAGACGAAACCAATATAAATATTAGCCGTGCCACCCTCCATAGAGTTGTTTGTAAAATAAGATTTAAATACTGCAAAATAGACAAAAGACAAGTAGTAATGGATTCGCATATATTACGCACTTAGAGATTTAATTACCTTCAAGAAATTAAAAGATATAGGTTAGAAAACAGATCTATAATTTACCTTGATGAAACATGGTTCGATACACACGACACAGTATTCAAAGGATGGGTTGATTCCAGTCAAAACTGTCAGACAAAAGCACCTTCAAATAAAGGAAAACGCATTACCATAATACACGCTGGTTCAGAAGACGGATTTGTCCCAAACTGCTTGCTGTTGTCTGCAAATAATATTAAGGATTCTAGCTTAGATTATTATGAGTATACAAGTGCAGAACTTTTTGAAAACTGGATTCTAAATTATATTTTAAAAAATATTCCAAACAACAGTGTTATTGTCATGGATAACGCAAGCTAGCACAGCCGTCTGCTACACAAAGCACCAGCTTTATCAAGTTCAAAAACTTAAATCCAGGAATATTTGTTAGAAAATGATATTAAATTTGAATTCAGTTACAAAAAACGCAACTTTTGGAAGTCCTAAATTTATATGCAATTAAAAAACAATATGTATGTGACAATTTGGCTGAACAGGCTAGGCATACTGTCTTACGGCTTCCTCCGTATCACTGTATGTTTAACCCCATAGAGCATTTCTGGAACCAAGTAAAATCAAAGATCAGAGCAGAAAATGTAACACCTACTTTAAGTCCCAGTGTTATAAATTTGATAAAAAAATGTGATTACTAACATACCAGTTGTGAGCTGGAAAAATTCACTACAGCACATTATAAAAATTGAGGACTCTTACATTTCTATCCAAAACAACATAAATCCTATTGTCATTAATCTCAATGATGACTCTGATTGTGAAACAAAATTAGATTTAGATATTTAGATTAAAAATGTAATTATGTATAGATAATGCAGTTATAAATTTATTAAAACTTTGCATATATTTAATTTCTTAATGTAATATTAAGATTATACTTACCTAAATAAACAATAAATTATAAATCTTTATATTTATAAAGTCCGTCCCTAATGTTCTGTCCTTTAATACCTACCGATCCGCAGTTTTATTGCTGTCGGCAGGTATAATCCATAAATGAAGGCAAGAGCTAACACGGTATACTTTGAGACAGACTATACCTAGTACTCTAATAAAATCATTATGGTACTTATTCTAATAAAGAATGGCATTTTGACCATAAAAATGAAATCCGTAAGATTGTCATTATGACACGTCGGAATATAAACATATATTTATTGTTTGAATTGTATCACCCTTTTTGTTCTTTTAATTTACACCAGCCCGTAAAAGTATTCTGGCAGAATCGAAATGTCACCGGGAATACAGACATTACCGGGACCGTTCTCGGTGATTGGATTGTGTTTAGAGGGCAATCCGGGCGACGAGCGCCTGGGGAATCCCGCGTTTGCCGTGCCGACATTAATGACTGCCGGCGACAAATCGGTCGCTTAAGCCGAGTCCCGGGGGACAACGTCAAGGAAAAAAGACATATTTTAACATTGGGAATAAATGGAAGGCTAGTAAAAATAAAAGACGTTTGTTATTGCAGTAAAGCAAGAACGGTCTTTATGGTATTTAGGTTTGTTATAGGAATGATCTATTAAAGCAATTAAATATTTAAATAATGTTCAGATGTATATCTCTTCTTTTAGTTACTTTAAGGTAATGAAAACTAGTTATTTATGGCACTAGTGTGTTATGTTGAAAATAAGTAATTTGAGAAAAATTATTATTTCTCTAGCGACTTAGAAAACTACGAAGGCGTAGAAGGGCCACACAAATTTTTACTTACAACTGGGAATTTCGACTTGAAACTTGGAATTCCGACTTACAACTCAGAATTTTACTTACAACTCGAAATTCCGGAAAAATGACAGCTGTCACCTGTTAAATTTTACCTGTCAACTATCATATGTCAAAAACCAAGTGACCTAAAAAATTTAGCTTTCGAAATGAGATCTATCTTAAGGTATTACGCATGCGTGAAAAAATGATGGCTGTAACCTGTCAAATGTTATCTGTCAACTGTCATATCTCGAAAACCATGTGACATAGAAATGATCTGTAAAGTCTAGGATATGTAGCCTAAGGTCTTAAATCAATCAGCGCAAGAAAGGTTTTTTCGTGGGATAGCATTTAGGATTTATCGGCTAAAATCTAAATATAACCCCGTTGATAATTAAAACGTTGTTTAATATTATAAAGTAAAGCATACCAATCGACCGGTGAATAAGATAAAATCTGAATATAACCCCGTTGATAATTAAAACGTTGTTTAATATTATAAGGTAAAGCATACCAATCGACCGGTGAATAAGGTATTGAAATTAACCCTTAAATGACAGAAACGCTTTGGCTCCAATTGATAACCACATGAACACCACAGGAAATTTATCTTACTTGGACGCAATGTACGGGCATGTAAATCATATAAAAAATGATACCCATCAAATGCTAATAGGACATAGTAGAATGGTATAAAAAATTGTATTTTCATTGACAATAATCACGTGATATCATCATACCTATCAAATGGTGAAAGCTACATGCCGCTCTCCTAAACCATAAGGGCGCTACAGCTGTCGAGGCGAGACGCATCAATTAGCGATGGTAACGGTAACTCCAGGGAAAATCAACCATTGTGGCCTTAGTATAGGAGTTAAAAAAACAAAACTTGATTTTAAGGTCAAAGAATAATTAAAACACACCACAAAGGCCCATGTTTTAGTTCCTAGTGTGCATATCGAATTATCCTATAGGTTGGAGAGAGCTAGAGTGTATTTAACGTTTTAAATGTAAACTATCATCATTATCACATGTGCACATCATGTCAACTATCATATCTTGGGAACTACGTGACTTAGAAATAAGCTGTTAAGTTTAGGATACGTAGCCTAAGTCTTAACAGTTGATTTAAATAATATAATTATTAAACGATTGGTATATCAGCTTATACAGCGTATTTCCAATTTCGAAACGATGCATATATCCGAACTTATGTTTATAGAGACTTTTTTGCAAGACCTAACTGCTGTTAAATATTTTAAAACTATTGCTTAAACACCCTGTATAACTATAAGAAAAAATTCTAGAAAACATTTTACCTGTGTTTTGTAATAGAGTTTATGGCATATGTTCCATTATCTTTTAGATTCTTTTTTCTATTTTGTGGACATTTTTATGTGTTGTGTTCTATATTTTTATTTTAAATAAAAAAACAAATTATTAGGTTCATTATTTTATTTTTAGTTACATATTATGGGTGTTCGTAAAGTCTGAAATCACCAATTTTTTGGAAAAACTACACAATTTTAAGAAAAGCTCAATCACGTCAACTTTTCTTTACAAGGCGTGTTATAAAAAAATATAAGCATTTATACAGGGTGTTCCATTTTAAAAAAATATTAATTCACCTTCTTGTATACTTCTTACAAGCTTCAAACACAAGAATGAACTAAGGAAAAATGTCAAAACATTTTAAAAAGGCAACCGCTCTATAGAACTTTAAATAGTAAAAAACATGCAAAAACTATTGCCGCATCCCGAATAGAACGGTGTGTCGGCAAAGTATACAGGCGGCGCGGCGGCACTTTGTGATGCCTATGCAGAGGGTTGTTTTTGAATGTTTCTCTGTTAGTTAAGGACGCACCGCTATTATGTTTTAAAAAGTTTTAATTAAAACTAAAAACAATGCATCCTTCTTAAAATACATACGTTTGCAGCAGATTTTGCAATTAGTTTGTAGGTATATAGTGTACAGGGTGAGTCAACGATGGCGAGAAGTAAGTAATTTAATGCCTTGAATATAAGATGTGTAGATAATGTGCTTATGTAAGTGTTAGGTATATGGTTAAATAGTATGTTGAATTTTAACGATATTTTGGATTAGACAGGGCACGTCCATAAAGTATTAGGGTGCTACAAAAGTAATTTTTAAAAATTTAAAATAAATATCTAAACCTACTCATATTTTTACAGTTTTTAATTCTATTTATTTAATTCTAGAAATTCCTATACCTACTTCATATTTTATATCCAGAAAGTTACGTATGGAAAAAGTTAAAAATTGGTAAAAAAATTGAGAATGAACATTTCTAGAGTTAAACATTGGAATTAATAATGTAATGATAAAATATGTGTGTTCCATTTAAAAAATATATCTTTTTATTACCACCTTGTGCACTGTGCAGACATAAAAATTAGTTTAAAAAATGTGAAACATGTACCTAAAAACAAAAATCGACGGGTCCAAGCATTTTTATTAAACTTCCGATCTAATTTTTATTGAAATTATCCTATACAATACCAATGCACTGTATATTGAAATTAATTTAATTGAAATAAACCAAATCACCTCGAGACAAAACGAGACGAGACGAGACAAATAATTGTATCGTCTCGTCTCGACCCTTGTCTCGTCTCGTCTCAAAATATATTATCTCGAAATTCCGGGACGAGACGAGACAAGGCTTTATCTCGTCTCGTCTCGTCTCGCAGCAACTCTAGAAACTTTCCAGGCGAGTAACCCAACAAGAACTAAATAAAACATGAATCTCGCCACAAAACTATAGAACATATTTGGAACTATGATTGCCGAATGAAATTTAAACTACAAAAGAGCTTAAAGCAACATAGCATAAAATAAATACTGTGTAACTGAAAGGTTTGACTATCAAGAATTTATCCCTTATTGACACACATTTCTCCCTTAAATATCTTAGTTTTTTAGAGTCATCCCCTTTCTCCAGTCGTTATTGTATTACGCACACTTTATCTCACCGGCACCCGTTAACCCGGTCTCGTCGAGGCAACCCCGACGTGGTTAAGTGGCGCGGATCGGACGCATTGTCCTGACACGGACCGGGACTATTTATCCAGACAGCAGCACTGTGTTGCCAGATTTTTGAAAATGGTTATTAATTGATAAATTGTTTAAATTTTTAAGGTAGAGTAGCTGCATTTAATCCTCTGACCTTCATAGGGATCCGCAAAAACTATGAAGTAAACTTGTATCTAACTGTTATGCTATAGACCAGCGTTTCTCAAACTTTTCACATATGGAACCCTTTTTAACAGGAAAAATAAACACGGAATTTATTTTTTACAAAATATATTAGTAATACACTTAAAAATATTTTATTAAAGAACCTAAAAGGAATTTGAACATAAAATAATAAAAAGGATACTTTATACATAGATAAGGCTATCAATGCAAGGAATAAAACTATTTTCACTCTTCACATATTTTTTTTTATCTTGGGACAGTCCACAAAGGCTGTGGCCGTCTGTACCGTGGCTGTCTGAAGTGTGGTAAAAGAGAAAACTTCTGCGTGTAGCAGGTTCCATAGTCTGGACAGGGGTTAAAGAACAAACAAAGTTGGAAATTGGGGGCCCCTTAAGTTGGACTGTAAAAGGATGTATAAAAGTGGCACTACGTGTTGCTCTGCTGGGAGCTGCCAGAGGAGGAATTATACTCGCCAACTCTTCGGAGCGACATATACCTTACAGCCCGTCGCGTCGGTGAGCAACGAGAGGAAGCTTTTCTGTAAGTGTGGGATCATTAATAAGACGAACAGATATTCTTTGAATGAAGTCAAGAATGCTAAGTGTTGTAGGACGCGCCACTCCCCAGGCATGAAAAAAACATAGATAATTTAGCAAAATATGAGTTTTGACGATAATATTTGATCAAATTTATAAAAAAATATATAAATAGAGGATTTGCTTCTGATCGTCCGATTATTTACTAGCAAATTTCAATTTTTTTACCTTAAGGCCAATAACATCTGGTAAATTTAGTGTGGATCTCATGTCTTACTTTTTAGATAAAAAAATTTTGAAAATCCAAGTGCTGTCACTGGTTCTTATTAATGAAAGTTGCAGTCTCATATCGGGCTCCGCGTCCAGCTTATTGCATGCGATACTTATTTTTCGGTAATACGTAAGTCGAAAATCCAGTCATTATTTAGAATAATTTTTTTTTCGCGGAACCCTTGCCGAAGTCGTGCGGAACCCTAGGGTTCCGCGGAACATACTTTGAGAAACGCTGCTATAGACCTTGTAATATAAAAATTTAGTGCGCGGCCCCAATTTCCGCAATATTTTTTCGGGAACTTTATTTACAAATGTATGAGCAGTGCATATGTTTATAGAAAAAATAGCAATAAAACAAGTAATATTTAATTTTTTATACAGGGTGCCACAGATTCGAGTGCATGCATGGGGATCTTGGAAACCGTAAGAGATACGAAGTCGGTTAAATTATTGCAAAGTTGCGCATTTAGGTGCCTAACAACATGCCGTTTAGAAAGTTGAAAAATTTTGAGTATTTCCGGAGATATCCGGAAAAAAAAAACGAAATTTGCCGATTTTGTTTTTATTTTTTTCTGGCGTAATTTAAAGAGATATGGAAAAAAAAGACACTTTCTTATGGCCACTTTTTAAGCTTTACAAAACAGCGTTAAGAGATTTTCCGTACGGCTTTTTGCTTTCCTTAAACCATCATCAACTTCATTTTTTTAAAATACGGCACTCAATTGTTTATTGCATTTTTTTGATGCAGTTATAATTCCAATTTCAATGATTTATAACACTTAATGTTTTTCTGTTAAATAAACGTATTTTTCAAAAGAGACATAATTTCTTGTGGGGGCGTTCCATATTTGTTAATAAATATTAAGTGTTCTACATTTTTGTAATTGGGATAGTAGGGGTTAAAAAAAATAAAATAAAAACCCAAGGCCCGTATTTAAAAAAATAAAGTTAATGATCGTTTAACGAAAACGAAGGAAAATCTCTCAACGCTGTTTTGTAGAGCTGACTAAAAGTGGCCATGAGAAAGTACCCTTTGTTTTTCCATATATCTTTAAATAACGTCAGAAAAAAATATAAACGAAATTGGCAAATTTCGGTTTTTTCCGGATATCTCCGGAATTTTGCAACTTTCTAAAGTGAACATGGTTATAGTTACGCAAATACACAACTTTGCATTGATTTAACCGACTTCGTAGTTTGGGACAAATCCGTCGTCTGAACCAGCGTATATTATGGTAATGCGTTTTTCTTTATTTGAAGGTGCTTTCGTCTGACAGTTTTGACTGGAATCAACCCATCCTTTGGATACTGTGTCGTGTGAATCGAACCATGTTTCATCAAGGTAAATTATGGATCTGTTTTCTAACCTATATCTTTTAATTTCTTGAAGGTAATTAAATCTCCAAGTGCGTAATTTGTGCGATTCCATTACTACTTGTCTTTTGTCTATTTTGCGGTATTTAAATCCCATTTTACAAACAACTCTATGGAGGGTGGCACGGCTAATATTTATATTGGTTTCGTCTTCGTCTAGCTTCTTTCTCAGTTTATCCAAGGTGGGAATAACTCCGCTTTCATAAAGACAATATATTTTCCTTCTTATTAGGTCCTGATCACTATCACAGTATAGAAAAGAGTATAACAATACTTTTCTATAATGTGTCACTATTGTCTATACGGTGAGATTAAAAATCACTACGTTTTTTTCTTCTGTTCAATTCTCTACTAATAATAATATCCCTTATCGATGATATTGCAGTTTTTGTAAGTAGACAGTTTTCTTTTAAAGCTTTTTGTTTAATTAGACATCTACTGATTAAAGTTTTATACACATTTTTCACAACCTGTTTTGCATCTAATGACAATATTCTCGTAAAACAACTTTTTCGAAATGCACAGTAAAAACGGTTATTTAACACTGCCACTAGTATATTAGCCAAAATATTTATATGCCTAATGGTTAATACTCAAGAAATACCTGGCCCACCCCTGCCCTTATGAACAAATGGGTTTACCCAATAACAATAGGTAATGAAATCGTTAAAGGTTTATTGGGGTATGATCCGTCAAAAGCCATAACGATATACTTTGAGACAGACTATAACTACATTAGTTAGTAGCTAAATTTGAACTTATTGTATTTATTTCACAAATATGTCAAATTTCATGGCTAATAGATGAAATTACCAAACGATATCGCATGATAATGATAAAGCTTTCGGCTATTGGCAGAATTTCAGGGAGAATGCAAATCTCAAATAAAAAAATAGGGGACTCATTTGAAATAAGATAGTACGATCACGTCCAGACTTTCTGAAACACCCTGTACAAGTATAAGTCAAATATAAATGTTAATGGGGGGTTACCTACATTTATAACCGGACACACTGTACCCATATTGCACTGATAAAAAAGACCGCAACTAAAAATACTATTAAACGGGTTCGACTAATTTTAATAAATTTTAATAATTAATATGCAATGAAATGCAACTGGCACAAAAGCCTGGCTTTTGTATTATTTTTAATTAAATATTTGTTTTAGTTTGGCAACATTGCTTTTTTACCTTTTTTTATATTTGTATGCGATCAAGCATCCAACCTGGACCGGCTATTTGGAATGAATAGTATTAGGAACCCACTAAAGATGTGTTCTGAATTTGGTTTTAGCATTTTTTTTTATAAAAGTTTACTTATGAAAGAATATCTTGCCTTCTTTAATAAATTAAGTAGAGTAGCAAAAGCAGGAATGTTAATAAGTTTTGATTTTGGGCATAGAAATTATTCTATTGCATACCTTTTAATCTGTATTCACTGCATTCGGTTGCAGATTTTAACCCTTTCCCTGGGTAGTAGATAATTACTAATATTATTGAGAAAGCACTAGTACAGGAGATGAGGCATTTTGGCTAGTAATTTTTTTGTACTGCATGGATTTACCTAAAATTTTTACAGAGGGTAGGGAATAGCCCAAGGATCAAAGTTTATATCATGCCGAGGTGTGCTTTTATCCTGGGGGTGGTTGCCACCCTATCTTGGGGGTGGAAATTTTTTATTACATTTTAACTACAGAAATCAATAAATAAAGTAATTTTAAGTAAAAAATGTTAAATACATTTTTTTCGTAAAACTAATATTTTTCGAGTTATTCGTGGTTGAAAGTAAAAGGTTTTCGACGAAAAAATCGACGTTTTTAATGGGTTTTTCACGAATAACTCTAAAAATATGCATTTTATCAAAAAACTGTGGAAAGCAAAATTGTTACTTATAAAAAACTAAAAAAAATGTTTTTTTTTAAATTTCTCTACAACCAATACAGACCGAGCTACGGCTTGTTAATGGTTAGCTTTTGTTTGTCAAAAGCTAAATTTGAAAGATTCAAAGTCAAATAGCGGGAAAACTTTGCATTTTTCAACGAAAACATATAGGTTTTTTAAAGTATATAATAAGACCTTTTTTTAACAAAAAAAAGAGTTTTTAGCATGAAAATTGAGCGAGTTATGATAAAAATAAGGTCGGTCCCTACTTTTTTCTACGAAAAGATCATTAAAAACAACCCCCTAATTTCCCTCTTAATTAAAATAGATCTGTACCCTTCGGCGATTCTTTTTATATACGTATTATTAATACATCCTAGAAGTTTAACCAAATTAAAATGCTTAATTTTAGAAAAATTGAAGCTTAAAGTGAAAAACGATTTTCCGCAATTTCGTAAAAATAGCCATTTTCTTTAAAATAACTCCAACAATACTGGAGATACGAAAAAATGCTGAAGTACCGAATTATAGCTTTTTTGATAACAAAGACTTTTCCTTGCATAGATTTTTCTGTACAATAAATATTTGGCCAGATATGGCCGTTTAAAGCCTTATTTACGAGCGAGCACCACCTTATTCTAGCCCCTTAAACCCATCCCATTTTAAAACTAAGGGATAAAAAAAGATTTAATTTACTTAGCCTAGTAGCTCTTAAAAAACTCTACAAAATTATTTTTGAAAAAACTTTCTATCATTAAAACTAAAGGAGCTATGTGTAAAAAACCAATCAACTTTTTTTTCGTAAAATTGGAGCTTAATATTCCATATAACCGGTATACTTTATACTTTTACCGGTATAATTTTTGTATGTAATTCTATTTTCTTTTCCTATTTATGTCTATTATATTGGTTTATAAGAATTGCAATGTTGTAAGGGGTGGTTTTTAAGGATTAAAAATTTGCAAAAGAATGAAATTGGTAGTAATATTTTTAATTATTAAATCTGTCAAGCTGTTAATTTTTGGGGGATAAATCTTTTTTTAATTAAGCTATAATAAGGGTGGATTTTTAGTTGCGAAAAGTTGCGAAATGAAATTAGTACATATTTTAAGCAACAGCATTCTAAAATTAAATCACTATGGTTAATTAATCATTTTTTTAGGGTAAATATTTTTTTACTTTAAGCACTAACAAGGGTTGATTTTTAAGGATTAAAATATTTTAAAATTGTATTCCAAAACATAAAACAATCATTAATCAACTAATCCAAACCAATTTTTACATATCTTAAGGTTTAAAATGTTATTCTATAAGTTTTGACAATTAGGAGTAGTTTTCACCCTTAAAAAACAAACAACGCACATCACCATGAAATAGAATTTAAAGTAGAGGGTTAGAGGCGCATAATTCCAAATTTTTTATGAAAATCGATGCAGAACAAAAAAATTCATTTTTTAGCTTCATTTCCGGGACTATAATTAAGTATCATCAAATCGTTTTAATTTGTCATTTTTTTTGTAAATCTCATAAGGGGTGGTTATGTAAAGGTTAAGTTATGGTAGTTAAATATTTATTATACCGTTAACTGTTAAAATATTTTTTCTACAATAAAGCGTTATTAAATAATTTTAAAATAAAAAAACAATATCTTTTGTAATTTCGTTACCAAGGGTAATTTTTAAGGGTTGAAACGTTACAAATATGATGTTAGATATAACTCACAACATAAAAATAGATTTATTCTACATATTTAGCTATGATTTTAATTTACATAAGGTCTATTTCTATGGTTTTTTAATTTTTTAGCATAAGGGATGGTTTTTACCCCTGAAAAAAGCACCCTTTAAGCATATATAAACTTTGATCTGGAGGGTGAAAGCAACTTAATTCCAAATTTTCATAAAAATTGAAATTGTACAAAAAAATCCGGAGGTCAAACACCTTTTTTCTCCCCATCCACTGTACTACACTGAAAATATAAATATCTATTCCCAATTTCATGCGTCTATGTCTATCTAAATTTATAAAATTTTAAAAAATTTAAAACTTTACCGTCCTGCAATTGAAAGGTTATGAGATTTTCGACCTATGTATAAAGGAAGGAACTTTTTTTGGTATTTTTATCCAAAGAGTCTGTGTGTGAAATTTTTCGCAATACTCATTTTACTCATTTTAAAAATAATTATTAGCATTACTTTTGCCAAAAAAATGTCTACATACCTTTTAATTATAAATATCACGTTCACGTTAGTAAAAAGGTTTTGATTGTAAAACTCGGTTTTCGCCTATACCGACTGGTGCATGGCCGAGCGGAACCCAGGAAATCCCATGTAAATTTTAAGGGGGTCAATTATTGGCTCCCCTGTACATTTTACAGAAAAAGAAGATAACTTTTTGAAAAGACCAATCTGACAAGCCATCGTGCCAAGTTTCAAAAAATTTTAATAAGCGAATCTTGAATTATTCAATTAAATGTAATTGTAAAATTACCAAACTTTCAGTTCAGGTAAAACTAAACAGGTACCAGTAAAATGAATATTGTTCGTGACATGAGAAAAAGTGTCAATAAATCAGTGACAGACGGTATTTTGAAAAAATATATGAATCATTCAATCGACGAAAAAGTATCCATAATTAACAATAAGTGGCATTATGCGGAAAACAGTTTTAGAGCAGTATCTGAAATGTTTCAGTTTATTTCCCCACCAAGCCCATTTCGTCCATTTCAACTATTAAACGTACTGTCAGTAAGTTCGAGTCCAAAAGTACGTACTAAATAATTGTAAATGTTCAACTCAGGATATCGAAAATAGAGCCGAAGAAAGAGAGAACAGAGATCTTAATATTCTACTGAGTGTGAAGAAAACAAAATGGTTAGTACGAGGGTTCTTGGGCAAGAGGTAAATAAACATCATACAACGGTATTGCGCACTTTGAAAAAAACAAAAATATTATTCGTATAAATTCGAAAAACATTAGATCTGCCAGAAGGAGATGATGAGCGAAGAATGGCATTTTGTTTTGAAATAATGGAAAGAGCAAATAAGGATAGGAATGTTTTAAGAAATATTTGTTTTACCGATGAATGTATATTCACCCTCAACAATGAACCAAATGTTCAGAATTGCCGGTGTTAGAGCCAAGAAAATGAACATCGCTTTGTTTATACTTGGACACAATATCCCCAAAAGAACAAATGTTTTCGTGGGAATTATCGGACACCATATCATTGGACCCTTTTTTATGGACTATAAACTGACAGCAGAAACCTATTTGGACTTATTTCAAAATCAAATTGGACCCGCCTTGGAAGAGGTTGTTCGGGAAGATCAAATGATCTGGTACCAAATGGATGGTTGCCCGGCCCATAATGCCCGTATGGTTTGTTAGAGAGTACCTGGAAAATGCTTTTAACGGCAATTTTATTGGTCCACGGTACCGGATACTTTGGCCAGCCAGGTCACCTGATCTTTCACCGAATGACTCCTTTCTGTGGGGT
>JAHBCN010002540.1:35000-89538 GCA_019359885.1 Listronotus oregonensis
ATGATGGCCGCGAAAGCCTTACACAGTTTAATTATTTTGGGTTTTTAATTTTTAAAAATTTTATTTGTCTTAACACTTTTGGGGAAGGGGTAATTATCCCCTCTACCCCTCTTCCCTTACCCACGCCAGTGGTCAGTAATCTATAAAATAATTTCAGAAGAAACAGGGAAACAATCGAAAAGATAAAAAACGACTTCCTCCCCGGGCAATAATCAGTTCATCCGTCGACAGTACGTCGTAATTAGATGCGTGTCGGAGCCATAAAAGTGGTCCTGGACCCGTCATCTGGTTTTTTTACTATTTCCGCATAATAATAAAAGGGCCGCAGAAGACGCCGTTCGCTGCAAATGGTGTCCGGAATTTGCCTTTCGGACATTTATTGCGCTGCTAAGGGGCGTGTGGGACGGACAGACCGGGGAATTATTACTAGTTAAAAATATTTATGACCTGCCTATTTCGTTTGGATTTGTTACCGTCTGGAAAAGGTAATAAAAACACAAAATGTTAGTTTAAATTTTAGCATTTAAAGACGACATACAGATCCGGAGACCTATTTATAAGTCATAATATCGGCTACTGACCCCCAGCGGCAAATAATATTAATAATAATAATTATAATAATATTTTTGCTTTATGGGTATATAAAATTACACATCTTTTAGACAAAGCAGAATAAAATAAAACTTTGACAATTACAAAGACTAATAATAAATTATATAATATTGTTACGGACTTTAGTTAGTGTTTAGTTAATAGAAATGTAAAAGGTTAGAATTATTTTATTTACGTTAATAATTAATTAAAAATAGGTTACCTTAGTTTTTCAATTTTTCGATGGTCATTGGGGATTATCCTGAGAGCGCTGGAGACATCCTTTTCACACTTTTCTGGCATCCTGTAGTAAAAGAATCTTTCAGCTAATTCTAGACTTTTCCATTCTTTTCCACATTTTGACAAGAGTTTTAAGTGAGTTACAAGAAATCGTACGTAAAAAGCAAAACAGACGGAGACAACAATATGACTTTTCGACGAAGAAACGGCATGCTTTGCTGGAAGTGTGGCAAAGAGGGGCATGTCCAAAGAAATTGTACCAGATCAATTGCCCCTGCATGTATAGCCGGAAAACTTTCAAGGGCGAAAGCTGGCTAGGTGCTACCAACCATCAACATCAATAATAAAAGTATCCCGGCTGCAAAATAATGGTTCTAGCTTGGAGTACCGAAATGTATGTGTCGGGAATGTGAGATGGTACCAGATACTGGTTTCACACATACTATCGTAAGGCCGAACTCGAGCCCACTGCAAAATATTCCGTTCAGAAAAAATTACATTTTGGAATTGCTAAGGAAAGTTTCCAATTAAAGGAATACAGAAACCAGAATAAATTTGAGTGGGATCTATTCAAGAACCTCTGTAATCTCCCCAATCCATAAAACCAGAACTACCCCTTCTCCCCAGTCAGATGGAATGGTCAGGATTTAACCAACCTTGATAACACCAAAATTAAAGTAAATGACCAACAGAGTAACTGGACAACGAACAGCCGTTTTTACGGCTTATCGCTCCGGTTCACGAAACAATTGGAACGTCGCCCAAAAGTCATTTTTGGAGCGGAGTTTGCGTTCCAGTTGACTTACTTACTGGACGACCATCCACCAATGAAAAACCAGCAGAAGATTATTTAAGTCAGCTCAGTAAACAGCTGCAAGAAATACACGAAGGGGGTTTTAATAAGCTGCAGAAAAAAGTGACCGTATGAAGTCCCGCTATGACTTAAAAGCTAATCATCGAGGATTCCTGGTCGGGAAAAGTTTGGCTATCAATCCAAAAGAACCAAGGGGCGCACCGAAATTGAAAGTCATGGGAAGGACCATATAAAGTAGTGACCCGGCTAAATGATCTGGGTACCGAATTCAAAGAACAGGCGAAGATGAAAAGAACCTGAAGGCTGTGCGAATCAGGATCAAGAAGAACGATCGAGACGATCAAAACTTGGGAGGGGGCAATGTTACGGACTTTAGTTGGTGTTTAGTTAATAGAAATGTAAAAGGTTAGAATTATTTTATTTAGTTAATAATTAATTAAAAATAGGTTACCTTAGTTTTTCCCTTTTTTGACGGTCATTGCGGATTATCCTGAGGGCGCTGGAGACATCCTTTTCACACTTTTCTGGCATCCTGTAGTAAAAGAATTCTTCCAGCTAATTCTAGACTTTTCCAGACTTTTCCATTCTTTTCCACATTACCTATATAAAGCGCGAAGGAAATCCGCACGGGCCAGTTTTGTTTTGTATTTCCCAAAGATAAGAAGTTGACAGACAGTTAAAGGTTAAAAACTTGTCATAATTACGTTACGTTAAAGTGTTACCATAGAAACGTTTGTAAACCTAATATCCAATAAAAAGGTATAAAACCAGGATCCGTGTTTTTATACGGGGTGTCACGGAACAATATTATAAGAAAAAAAGACAAAATAATATAACGGTTCTATTTATACAATATTTACATTTTAAATTATCTTCAGATAATACATAATAGGCAATTTCTAACAATAAGTTTCGACTCACTAAATTTTAAAAAACCAACCATATTTTAAATACTAGCAGGATAATGATTAAACATTTTTTTTTCATAAATTTTTTTTTTTTTTTTAGGTAGAACATGGATTTAAAAGATAAAGTTTAGAATTTCGTCTAGTATTGTGCGAAGAATTCTTTATATATCAAACGTTTTTTGAATAAAAAAGTAATAGATATGACCAAATTTTTTTTAAAAAAATGCCGTACATAATTTTGTGTACTACAGTCAAGGAAGTTTAAAGATGTATGGAAGCCCAATGCTATAGCCCATTCGATCAAAAAATGTCCAGCCCAGTATAAAAATAACTGTCAGTGTTAGCCCGCCGATTATGCGCAATAACAAAATTCCACGAAATAATTTAATATTTTGCCTACTTACACACTGATAAATCAGTGTGTACTTAGGCAACACATTATACTTTTATGAGAGCCGTAGTACCGTTTTTGGGGCAAGGGCGCGCGCGGATCGTATGAAACTATATCGCGCTGTACCATGCATCAACCGTCGTCGTCTTATCATTCGACATTTTCGTTGTGGTTTGTGCCCTTTGCGCCGTATTAGTTTCGATTGTTTTGCTTTGTGTGATTATATTTTGTGGTTGCAGAAGTTTTTTGGATTGATAAAAACCTTTTTATTTTAGTGATTAGTGTTTATTAAATTGTGACTATAATTTTGTTTTTATTGTTTGTTACTTATAACATCGTAACAAAATGACAAGATGTCATATGGTTTTGTCTTGCAAATCCAAGGGTAACATACCCGGCATTTTTTACTTTAGTATTTCTTATATTTAAATTAGGTGCTTCTTATGAGATGTAATGTAAGGTAACCGAATAAATAATAATATATCAATTATGAATAATCGAAAATGAAAATTTCATAGGAAATAGCAGTGGGAAAAGTAAGGCAATCTTAACTATCTTTTAAATGATTTACACAATGTTTGTGTATTTCTATGGATTATTAAAAAAAAATAAGGTTTACATTTAGGTACTTTTATTCCATTTAATAATTTAGTACTTTCTTTTAAATGATCAAAATTATTAATTACTAGGGAGACCAGGCAAATTTTAATATATACAGGTCCCTCTAATTGAATAAAAGAAAGTACAATTTTATGTTAAAGTTCCTTTTGCTTTTTCTGTATTTGTTTAAAAAGAAATTAGATTTTTGGTTTCTTAAACTTGCAATATCAACTTTTTAAGCTCTCGACATACTGTAGATACATAATATTTAACGGATACTGTTACAATGGATACTCAGGTACCAAAGGTTACTAAACATTTTTAACCACTGTTATTCTGTCTTATGAATGTTTGTTATTAGTGAAAAGTATATGCCTAAAAAGCAGTTATTAAAATTTTCACTTTTTAATGTACAACCAGAATCTTAGGATTAGATTAAACTCATTTACACTATCTTGCCCTTCTTTTATCACAAAATTGGTGATAAGTACATGAAACTATCATACAATGTTTGAAATTTATTTTAAAAAATCTCGTTTTTATTTATTTACAAAGATTTTTGGTAAAAATACAAAACTCCCAAAAATATCGACCATTTAAATAGAAGGCTGTAAAGTGGCGCCATCTATTCTTTCCATATTATATCAGATGATATAAAATCCAATATTACATGATAATTTTAAATATTTTATGGTAGTATCGTTTAATAACCAACACTTTTGTCCAAAAAATTTAAAAAAAAAAGGTGAATGCTTGAATTTGACATTTGATGATGTTAACTTAATAGATAGTAACAAAGAATTATGGAAGCCCGGCTCTGACCTACTATTCATTGCGCAAACTCTGCGGGGCCAATCCCCCTATTCGCTGCCTTGCACGCCTGGACAATTTTGTTCTACAGTAATGGGCTTCCATACACCCTTAAACTTCCTTGACTACAGTGCGTTAAGTGGATCCCCAGGTTTTGGCTCTTGTTTTGATTTTTAAATTTTCAAACCAAAAATTCATTACATGGAATAGCTTAAAGTTTTTATGACTCAACTACCTAGTTCCCGTCTATATTTTTTCATAGTTTGAAAATTTCTCTTATAGGCTTAATAGAAATTGGGACAGTTAAACAATAAGTTTTCAAGATATTTCGTCTGAAAATTTTTGAAAAAAAAATTTCACGTGGCATACGCAGGTTAAGAATACAAGGACATTCTGCAATCTCGTCAATCTTTTGACGGCATTTATTTTAAGGTTACTTAATATACTATTTTTTGTGGATATTAATGGCACAAGTCTTCCAGGATAAATCTGCCGATATCTTCTGCGCGTAAGAGCCTCTCGTTGATAGTTTCTAACGTAGCATAAGACAATATCGCGGTTTTCTTCGTCTGAACAAACCATTTTGACCGATATTGACTGATACCTTAATGGTTTAAGGCCGATATACACGATGCGAGTAACTAGCGTAAGTCTCGCTGGCATGACAAATTTTGACTGGCAAAGCGCTGGCTTTGATGTTTACATGATGTCAGTTAGTCGTGAATTTTTACTGTGTTCTTTTTAAAAATGAATACGAGAAAAATTCGACTTATCAAAAAACTGAAAGAACCATGATTATGTTAGTAAAAGAAAAAATACTTTTATTAATTTTAATTTTACTTTTTATATCTTTAGTCGTAATACCGTCAATACCCATTTATTTCAGAATTTATTCTTAAGCCAATGTGCGGGTTTGTGTGTTGTTATTTCTCTCTATATAGTTTAAAAAGCTTTAAAGTTTTATCTGCACTAAACTTTTAAATAATTTTCTCAACGAAACACACAAAAAGCGAAATAAATTCAACACTCAGCCTTCCTAGGTATGCCACTCACAGGTGCAACGTGTTTAGACGTTGCCTGGAATACTGGGGGTACGAGGGTGAAAACTACTGGCACGAAAAATAAAGGACTCTCTATTCTCGCCAGTGCTATCGGCCAGCGCTGGACTGGCACGAAATAGTTATTTTCCTAACAAGTGCGCAAAGTGATACTTTTCCGCACGCGACTGCCGTTGCCCGAACGATGCGAAGCGGAGTTCGGGCAAGCAGTCAAGTGCGGAAAAGTCACTTTGCGCAAGCGTTAGGAACAAAATTTTTCCTACGAGCGTCAGATAATACCAATATTAAAGCAATGATTATTTTTTAAATTATGTTTAATCTGAAAGAACTACTACAACATATTTATAAATGGGAATTATTTGTTGATAACATTTACAACAAAATAACAGTTATTAGCATATTGTAAATTAATTGCAGAACCTGTAATTTCATTTAGCGGTGGCTTATGGAAGCGCTTATTGTACGGCTTGATGAAGGTTGACTAAGCTCAGGAGGGGAGTTGTTCATGGTCAATATTTTATTCGACATATCCTTTTTCTGATTTGTGGATTCATCAATGTAGCTCTCCGTTGATTTCCAGCCCTCAAGTCGCTTGACATTGGTAATTCCTTCTCCAGAATCCGCTAACATGGTCGCAGAGGATCGACGAAAACTATGTCCAGTGTACTCTTCTGGATTTTTTAATTTTAGGTATGCAGCAATTTCTGAAGGCACTTTACCTATTGAATTTATTCCCACACATTGCATACTGCAATGTCCTTGTTTATACTGGACAAAAAAACGTCTGTGTGGGGTATGTGGTTTTCGCAAATTTGCATATTTACGGTACAATTGCAGATAAAGTCCGTTATTTGTTCATCGGACACTACAAAGATTCTGGAAGTGTTATTTTTACTGTCAGGAATTTTCACCACTATCAAATTTTCATTATCCTGTATGTCATCAATCATTATTTTTGTGAGTTCATCTCTTCTACAAGCACCCGCTAATCCAAAAATTGTAGCAACTTTTATTAGAAGGTAAATATTATCAGTTGCTTCTTTCATGAATCTTGAAACTTCTTCTTTGCTGAAAGTTTTTGATTTTTTTTGGCCGGTATCCCACGTTTTGGTGTTTAAGTAGTGTTGTTAGCTTGAAATATGAACTTAAGTCAAGGTTCCTTTTCACTTTGAGGACACATTTTAACATAGAGTACTTACTCCATAAAGTATAAGGTTTATATGTTTTTTTGCAAATCCGCAAAATAGGCCAAGAACACTTCTTCTTTAATACTTTTTGTCCCCTTGCTGGAGCACCAGTTTTCGAAATGACTATATTGATTCTCATATTTTTCACGAGATTTTGCTGGTAACTGGACTACTCATTTTAAATTAATTATTTTTGTCGGATTTTTATTTAATTAAAAAAAGATGCTATGACGCCTTTTCATTAAAAATGCTTGTTTGTATGGAAATTCATTTGTGCAATTGCTTGTTCATATGGAAACGAAGAAAAAATCTGACATGTGTTAAAATCACCAAGATTACATATTGTTGCTTGACTTGTCATAATCATTTATTATTATTATACATGGTAATTAAAAAAATGTTTTTTTTTGTGTTTTAGTTGAAATATTGAAAATTACGAAGTAACAAACAAAAAAGAGAATAAACTAAAACTTGCAATGGCTTCGTATATTGCATGAAATAGCCTACAATTACTAAAATACATATAAATCTTGCTTACCTGTAAGATTTTAGAGTAGTTTTACTTTTCCGCACGGCGTGCAGAAAAGTGCAACTTTGCGCACTCAAATGCGTGCGGAAAAGTGGACTTTTCCGCACGCTCGTAGGAAAAAGTGTTTATACAACCATTAACCAGGGTATGTCAAAACAAAAATTTACCTAGACAGATTGACAGGCAACACATTTTTATTTTTATATACAGGGTGCCACAATTTTTTTTTTAATCGTTCAACTGCCTCAATTTTTATTAAGCCTAAAAAGGAATTTTTAAACCATAAATTACTCGTTGGTAGTTGACACCACAAAAAAAATTTTCAGCTTAAAAAAACTTTGATCTATCCCATTAAATGAATTTTTGGTCGCGCCTGCGGGGGACTTAAGTTTAGACAAGGGATAGTTCGAAGGGTAGTACCGATCTAATTATTTTCATATAATTTCTTTATAACTCTATGAGAGTTAGATCGATTTATTTTGATATTTTTTTATCCCGGTTTGAAAGTTAGATCGATTTATTTTGATTTTTTTTCAGCCCGCGAATGTAATTGAGTGTTGACAAGAGATGGTTCCAAGGGTAGTACCGGTCCAATTAATTTTATATGGTTTCTTTATGACTCTAGGTCGATCGTTTAAAAAGGAGGTACTTGAGTGTTGACAAAGGATGGTTCAAGGGTAGTACCAGTCCAATTATTTTTATATGGCTTCTTTATGACTCTCAGATGATGGTCTAAAAATTTTAGACTGGGATGAAAGTTGGATCGATCCATTTTGATTTTTTTTAGCCCGCGGAGGTACTTGAGTTTTGACAAGGGATGGTTCGAAGGGTAGTAACGGTTCAATTATTTTTATATGGTTGCTTTATGACTCTAGGACGATTTTCTAAAAATTTCAGAAGGGTATGTGAGTTGAATCGATCCATTTAAATTTTTTTCAGCCTGCGGAGGTACTTGAGTGTTGACAAGGGATTGTTCCAAGGGTAGTTCTGGTCCAATTATTTTTTTATATGACTTCTTTAAGATAGTAGGGTAATCGTTTAAAAATTTCAGACCGATACGAGAATTGGATCGATTCATTTTGATTTTTTTTTTAGCCCGGTATGAAAGCTAGATTGATTTATTTTGAATTTTTTTTAACCCGCGAAGGTACTTGAGTGTTAACAAGGGATGGTTCGAAGGATAGTACTGGTCCAAATATTTTTATGTGGTTTCTTTATGACTCTCTGATGACGATCGATGGACGTTATGAGGCATCTATGTTGTTTGCAACAAAAAATTGGTTTGGCACGGACTTACGACTATGCATTTTTAACAATTACAGTCTTATTAGTATTAAGGATTAAGATATTTTTCTTACACCATACTTCAAAATCATGTTGAACCTTTAATATGTTAGTGCTAAGCTCTATTAGGTCATCAGACACGACAACAACCGTTGAATTATCTGCGTACATTGTTATATGACTAGTTTTTTGATGAGTTGAAGCACCATGTCGATCTTTTGGGGTTTTATCGATTTTTTGCTGTTTCATCTCCAATTTTGACTTCAGATTTGTGTTAAGCGGAAAAAAGTACGTTAGAAAAGCTTAGTCCGACACCCCGCATACACAACTTTTTTTATGGACCTGTGTAGTCCAACTCATTTAAATTTCGAAACGATATTGTAAAATTTAAGGATTAAGATGAGAATTCTTTTATTCTAGGTAGTTTTTAAATTCCCGGGGGGGGGACACCCCTTGACCCCTTCTGCCGGCGGCCTCACAAAACTATAGAACATATTTTAAATAATGTAGTGTTGCTGTTATAAGTTTATAATTAGTATTCTTTTTACATTTTTTTTTTTCATATTTAAAAGATTTCCCGGTTTAAACGAAAACTATGCACCCCACTGTCCATCTTCCGTAGCTATCCAGTTATTCCGGTTAAAGTAAAGCAACTGGACTTCGACTATCTTAAATGCGATTTGTTTTATTGAGTTCACTCCAGCCCGTTTGTTTCTTATTGCACAACAGTCGCAATCCCATATCGGCTATTGATTATGGCAAATCCCGAAAAGAGATCCGGGACTCTGGATCGGTCCGAATATCTTCTAAACGGTTGACTCTATAAACATGCAATTATGGGAAAAGTTGCTCAATGGGATTTTAGGATTATTTGCCCGATTCATATCGTTTCGGTTACATCCTTAATATATTTTGGAGTAGGCCTGGATTCTTTAAATTGTTTATGATACGTTTAGAGAGTTAAACATTGAAAGTTGGAATAATTAATATTCCGGCTGAGGTAGAGTGGAAAAGTACATAGGTTAAACATGGTTAAACTATATGTTTTTAATTTTGACATAAAAAGTGACATTTTCAAAACTGACCGGCGTATTGAAACATTTTACAATACCTGTGTTCAAAAGTAAAACTTTTCAAAGCTAGTTGCGAAAAGTCCATTCCATCACCAGTTGCACAAAGAAAATATGAACAAATATATAATATTAAAAAGAAAATAAAAATCGTGCTTTGATTTCGATTTTTCAGAGATAAGAATTGACATTACAATTTGAGCAGCTTCATTCACATCACTAGGGACATACAAACTAGATTTCGACATTTTTTTGCTTCAGAAATATAAAAACTTTCTGACACTAACTATACTATGTCACTAAGTATGTTACCAAAGACGCCGCTATTAAACAACGCTTAGCAACCGAACTAAATAGAGGGTTCGAAAAACTATTATATTGATTTTTTTTTCATTTTCTTGATATAAAAACAGTGTCATTTAAAATTAAAAAAAAAAAATCTTGTATGGAACAAGTTAGGCAAAGTTCATTTTGTGTAAATCCTGCTAGTTACACAAAATAAAGCTTTTTCTAACTGGTTGCATAATAGCTATTTATGTATCAAGGGCGTTACTGGGATTATAATGCCTTGAAGGTCGAAATAGCCCGAGGGCCTCTGGCCCGAGGGCTAGATTTCGACCTGATGGGCATTATAGTCCAGTAAAGCCCGTGGTGCATACAATGCTTTATGTTTTACCCAAAAAAGAGTTTTTCAATGACTAATTACATTATTTATTCGCAATATAAAAAATAAGTTGCACCTGTACCCGTATACAGGTATAAGTAGATAATGACTGGTGTTAAGTTTGACTTTGATGTTTTTGTCAGTTAGTCAGTTGGCATTTTTTATTTAACGATTTGCTCAAAATGGAAGAAATTTCACAAAATATAAGAGAAAAGGCCATAAAAGCGACCGAAAATCTTTTGCCAGTTAAATTAAGGCAACAGTATGATCGGGAGTATGGCATATTTGGTATTTGGAAAGATGCGAACGCAATTCTTCAAATAACCGAAAACGTTTTAATGGCATATTTCCAGGAACTGGTAAGTTATTGATTTTATTTTAATACAAATGTTTAACAAACTTTATTATTTTTAGTCGGAAAAATACAGTCCGAACTCTCTCTGGACCAGGTATTCCACCCTTAGGTCTACGTTGATGGTCTATGAAAATATAGACATTTCGCAATACCATCGTCTCATATCTTTTTTAAAAGTTAAGTCGAAAGGATACGTCCCGAAGAAGTCTAAAGTTTTGGAGGGAGAACAAATATTAAAATTTATTAAGAAGGCTCCTGATGATATCTACTTGGTACACAAAGTCATATTGGTAATGGGTGTTTTTGGAGGTTTAAGACGAGATGAGTTGGTCAAAATGGCCATTGATGACATTGAAGATAGAGGAACAGTCTTGGTTATAAAGGTACCAGAAACTAAAACTTCAACTTCAAAAAGTTTTACTATCATTGAAGAAGATTTAGGCGCTTTAAATTTAATAAAAAAGTACACAACATGAAGACCAGCTGGAATAAAGGAGCGAAGATTCTTTCTTACCATAGAAAGGGTCGATGTACAGTACAACCCATTGGAAAAAATACTATAGGAAGCGTCCACCATTGATCGCAAAATTTTTAAAACTGGATAATGCAGAAGCTTACACCGGCCACTGTTTGCGTCGCACATCGTCAACTTTACTTGTTGAGGCAGGTGCTTCGTTTGAAACGCTAAAACAACATGGGAAATGGAAAAGCTCTTCAGTAGCTGAAGGATATATACAAGAAAGTATTTCATCCAAAAACAAAGTAGCCAAAATGATTGCCAATTCAGTTAATTCCGAGGTTAATTCCGTATCGACTATTGAAAATTCTTTAATGAACTGTTCTTCTATACAAAATAGCGTTAGTGCTACCACCGCTGCTACCATCACAAAAAACACCGACCATTCTATAGTGGGATCAGCTACATTTTCCGGGACATTTCAAAATTGTAATTTTCATTTTGGAAATAAAGTTTAATTTTTAGTATTGTTTAAAGAAAAAATAATTTTTTGTATAAACTTGATCTTTATTGTGAGAGAAATAATATTGGATAAGCAATAAAATTTCCATATTAGTGCATTAGGGCATTATAAGCAGGCATTATCATAATGCCCTAGGTGTGATAGCAGGTATTATTGCTATCATAACATATTCCGTTTCTAAGGTATAATAGATCAATAATAGATAGGTAAAACATATATAACTATTCCACAAAGACACTAGAACTTTAATTACACAGTTTGCAAGATAAAATATGTAACTCTAATCCACATTTTTTATTTGTGCTAAAATTTTAATTCGCTTTACAATAATAGCCCTTTTTTAGTCCTTTAAGATGCATTTGTATAGTCTGTCTCAAAGTATATCGTTATGGCTTTTGACGGACCATATCCCAATAAACCTTTAACGATTTTATTACCTATTGTTACTGGGTAAACCCATTTATTCTTAAGGGCAGGGGTGGGCCAGGTATTTCTTAAGTATTAACCATTCGGCATATAAATATTTTGGCTAATATTTTAGTGGCAGTGTTAAATAACTGTTTTTACTGGGCGTTTCGAAAAAGTTGTTTTACGAGAATATAACTATGTCGCGTCGAAATCATTTGTCATTAGATGCAAAACAGCTTGTGAAAAATGTGTATGAAACTTTTATCAGTAGAGGTCTAATTAAACAAGAAGCTTTAAAATAAACCTGTCTACTTACAAAAACTACAATATTATCGATAAGAGATATTATTATTAGTGAAGAATTGAACAAAAGAAAAAAACATAGTGATTTTCAATCTCACCGTATAGACAATAGTGATTAGGACCTAATAAGAAGGAAAATATATTGTCTTTATGAAAAAGGAATTATCCCTAACTTGGATAAACTGAAAAAAAGCTAGACGAAGACGAAACCAATATAAATATTAGCCGCGCCACTCTCCATAGAGTTGTTTGTAAAATGGGATTTAATTACCACAAAATAGACAAAAGACAAGTAATAAACAGACAAGACAAGAAATTAAAAGATATAGGTTAGAAAACAGATTCATAATTTACCTTGAGGAAACATGGTTCGTTACACACGACACGGTATCCAAAGAATGAGTTGATTCCAGTCAAAACTGTCAGACGAAAGCACCTTCAAATAAAGGAAAACGCATTACCATAATACACGCTGGTTCAGAAGACGGATTTGTCCCAAACTGCTTGCTGTTGTCTGCAAAGAATATTAAGGATTCTAGCTTGGATTATCATGAGGTTACAAGTGTAGAACTTTTAAAAACTGGTTTCAAAATTATCTTTTAAAAAATATTCCAAACAACAGTGTTATTGTCATGGATAACGCAAGCTACCACAGTCGTCTGCTACACAAAGCACCAGCTTTATCAAGTTCAAAAACTGAAATCCAGGAATATTTTTTAGAAAATGTTATTTATTTTGTATTCAGTAACAAAAAACGCAACTTTTGGAAGTCCTAAATTCATATGCAATTAAAAAACAATATGTATGTGATAATTTGGCTGAACAGGCTAGGCATACTGTCTTACGGCTTTCTCCGTATCACTGTATGTTTAACCCCATAGAGCATTTGTGGCACCAAGCAAAATCAAAGATCAGAGCAGAAAATGTTACACCTACTTTAAGTCCCAGTGTTATAAATTTGATAAATAATGTAATTACTAACATACCAGTTGAGAGCTGGAAAAATTTACTACAGCAAATTATAAAAATTGAGGACTCTTACATTTCTATCCAAAACAACATAAATCCTATTGTAATTAATCTTAATGATGACTCTGATAGTGAAACAGAATTAGATTTAGATATTTAGATTAAAAATGTAATTATGTATAGATAATGCAGTTATAAATTTATCAAAACTTTGCATATATTTAATTTCTTAATGTAATTTTAAGATTATACTTACCTAAATAAACAATAAATTATAAATCTTTATATTATTAAAGTCCGTCCCTAATGTTCTGTCCTTTAATACCTACCGATCCGCAGTTTTATTGTTGTGGGCAGGTATAATCCATAAATGAACGCAAAAGCTAACACGGTATACTTTGAGACAGACTATACTCCAGCGTAAACTTTTTAATACGACTGTCGCGATATTACTACCCCAACTAGCGTTAAAATCTAGAAGTTAAATGTCACATATCTATTTCCATACCTGGACTACATTAACATAATTAATAGTCCTAAAATATTTTTGGAAATTAAGGAATATATTCTGTTTACGGTGGCAGTAACATGTTTTAACGCATGCATTTTTGTGGCTTCCACCTTCCACCCCCATTGTAGGGCTCCGAAATAAAAGACCCTTTTGGAAAAATACGAACTGACCGCCAATAATATCTACATATCGAACACATGTCAGGGATATAAATAAAGCCAATTCGGACACGGGTGCTGCGAGCGCAGCACTTTTACGTCAGGCACGTATGATGTTCTAGGTGAGCCAAAAGGGATTCTTTCTTTAGATGTCAGAATATATTACTATCTAACAGATTTTTTTCTGTGTTATTGATTTGAGTGGCAAGAAATTATACTTATTTTTGTGGATATTAGAGATGATCTATATGACAGGGCTGTTGGCACGGTGCGCGATGACAACGACATCTGACGGCTGCGTAAAATAATGCTTGAACGCCGTGGAAGAGGTGTAAGATTATTTATAAAATTTGTTTATTTTCGTAAATAAATAAACAGGGTGATTCCCAAGTTGAGGCTTTTTTTAACTGTATACCCGGTGGTGCATGGCCATAGGAAATCCCTTGTAAATTTTTATACATTGAAATATTGGCTCCCCTATAAAATTTACAACAAAATTGTATTAGACTATTTTGAACACATTAATAAGATTAGTTCACATTCTAAATTTAATTTTTTTCTAACTATTTGTAAAATCGGTGCATACCTGCTACATACCTTAATGAATCCACCAATAATAAATAAAATGTCTTGTTAACTTTTTAATTGACGTTTTACTTGGTATTAGTTATTTTAAAATGTTTTACAATATTGAAGAGAAAATAACAATGATTAAATGGTATTACATGGAAAATAGTTATCGAAGAGTATCTGACATGTTCTCTACGTTTTTTCCTGACAGACACATTCCAAGTAAGACAACAGTTCAAAATATCGTTCATAAGTTTAAGACAAAAGGTACTGTTATTAATAAATGCAACTGCTTAGAGCGAAATAATAATGTACTCGATAGAAGAGCTCAAAAAATGCCGATTAAGATATTTTACTTTATGTAGAAGAAAATAAAGAAATTAGCACCAGGCTTCTTGGCAAAGTTGCAGGAAAGGATCACAGCACAGTCCCATGCAAATTAAAGAAATATAAATATCATAGGTACAGATATCAAAGACATCAGGAATTAAGGGAAGGCGATGAGATCCGATGAGCAGATTTTTGTTTTGAAGTTATGGAAATAGCGAATAACGATAGGGACTTCTTACGCAATATTTGTTTTAGTGACGAATGGACCTTCACATTAAACAATGAACCAAACGTTCAAAACATCAGATACTAGAGCAAAGAAAATGAACACAAATTTGTATCTACAAGGACTCAATACCTTCAAAAGGTAAACGTTTGGGCGAGTATATTTCGACATCGGATTATTGGACCTTTTTTTAAATTACAATTTGGGAACAGAAACTTTTTTAAAACTATTACAAAATCAAGTGGGGCCGGCATTGGAAGATGGTCTTGATTGTCAGGTGCAACACCTGACAATCAAGACATTTGGTTTCAAATGGATGGTTGTCCTGCACACAATTCACGAGAAGTAAGGGAATATGTTCAAAATGTTTTCAATGGACTCACTATAGGACCAAATTACACCATAAATTGGCCAGCTAGGTCTCCTGATCTTTCGCCAAACGACTTCTTCCTTTGGGGTCATATTAAAAATGTTATTTATACAAATTTGAGTTATCAAAATTTAGAAGAATTAAAAGTTTTAATTTCAGCGGCGTGCGATCGACTATCGGCATTTCAACTTTATAATGTAAGAACTGAATTTTAAAACCGTTTAGGATATTGCTTAGCAGTAAACGGTGGTCTGTTTGAGCATATCATTAAAAACATTAGCTTTTAGTTCAATGTGTTGTGTTAAAACGTATTTTTAAACAGTGTTTTTCACCTTTCTAAAAAATTGTTCAATTATGTAAAAATCTCATTATGTAGTTCAATGTAATTACTTGTATTTATTAAATGATTTTAACCATTATTTTCTCTTTAATACTGTAAAACATGTTAAAATAACTAATACAAAGTAAAACGTGAATTAAAAAGTTGACAAGACATTTTATTTATTACTGGTGGATTCATTAAGGTATGTAGCAGGTATGCAACGATTTTACAAATAGTTTTTCTTAAATGGCTTTTAATTGCCTTATCCGAAAAAAACGAAATTTAGGATGTAAGCTAATCTTATCAACGTCTTCAAAATAGTCAAATACAATTTTGTATTGAGTCGGCTTTTACTTGGTGGAAGTCCATTATATAGAGGAGTGATAACTTAGAAAAGAAATAATACTTTTCAAACTTCCACAATTTTTATTTTTAAGTTTTATTTATACAAAAGAAAACTCGACATGTTTCGCAACACTGTTGCTTCATCAAAGGAGTTTAAGAGACTGGTATTACTATAAACTAAAACTTACAACCAACATGTACACAAATAAGCAGGTAGATATTTACAATAGGAAAAACCTAATTATTATAATTACCTATTAATAAAACAGATTCAATAACGGAGAAGAATTTAAGTCTAATTGATTGTTTAAAAGAATATTGGAATTTTTGAGCTTGTTTATTTCCATGGATTCTAGCAAATTTAATTTTACACTTTTGTTTTCAATATGTAGAATGTCATAGTTAAAATTAAATGAATGTTGTTCTTCTATTAAATAGTTGGAGTAATTAGAATCTTTTTTCTTTTTAACAAAACTAGAATAATGTTCATTAACACGTTTATCGAAATTCCTACCCGTTTGTCCTATGTAAATTTTTGGACAGTCATTACATTTTAATTTATAAACACCCGATTTCTTTCCTTTATTGGTTTTAGTTTTATTGTTTTTAATATACTTCCCTAAATTATTAAAATTTTTAAATCCGTTAATAATTTAGGGAAGTATACCAGTCTCTTAAACTCCTTTGATGAAGCAACAGTGTTGCGAAACATGTCGAGTTTTCTTTTGTATAAATAAAACTTAAAAATAAAAAATTGTGGAAGTTTGAAAAGTATTATTTCTTTTCTAAGTTATCACTCCTCTAAATACAATTTTGTTGTAAATTCAATAGAGGAGCCAATATTTCAATGTATCAAAATTTACCTGGGATTTCCTATGGCCAGTCTGGCGATGCACCACCCGGTATAGAACTTACTAAAATAAACAACTTTTTTAAATAGCTTTTTTCAAAATACTGAAAAATAAGGAACTAACATTTATTCAATGTTTTGAATAAGGTCCTGTCTAAAGTAAGTTGTCACGGCCCAGAAGTCTTCTGGCTGTAGTACTTAAACACGTTGGACCTGATTTTTCCGCAATGTTGGCCACACTTTTTTGACTTTAACCGACCTAACTTGCAATCACCTGAGTACTTGGGTCCAGAATGAGCCCGCAAAGAAAACCGTCGCGCGTACAATCTCGAAGCAGCGGTCGCAGATTAACGACACTTTCCATAAATAAGGAACATATCCACCTATTAATTTTTAGATTGAGAGATTAGTCCGGTTAAAGCAATACGGCTAAGTCATAATGCAAGACAAGAAACAAACGTAAATAAAAAATAAACTATCTTTTTATGCTCAGGTCCGCACTAGTTCATACCTTTAAATAAATTTTATAAGAAAAAGTGGCTTATTTTAACGAGTTTTATACACAGTTAAATAAAAGCCTTAACTTAGGAATCACCCTGTATACTTTACTTACTTGAAGGCTTTTTTCTACTTACGATCACAAAGATTACACAGACACTCTTTGATTTTTAGTATATTAAAAAAAAATTCTTTTAAACACGCAAATCCTTAAAAAACCTTAGAAAAAGACAGGAGCAAACGGTACACGGCAAGAAACGAGTAAGTCTTTCTTCTTGTTACGTCAAATTTAAAAGTTGTTCGGCTAAGCCCGAAACCCGAAAGCGGAAATTTGAATTATTTGAATTTAACATCTTTCTCTGCATGCATTCATCCATTTTTTTTTAATTTCAACTAGCAGTTGGAAATGTAAAAAATTTTCAGTTATTATTTTTGCCAGTATTTTTACATTTAACTATACAACAACTAATAGGTACCATTTTTAATATTTTTATCTAATTGTTTACATTTAAATCAAGCATGATTTAACTAACATTTAACCACAGCGCTGCATCGATTCAGCTGTCCCCACTATACACTCCGCTCTGTGCCAATAGCGTATTGTGCGGGTCAAATATTTTTTATTATACTTACGTGAAAATACTACATTTTCAACTGTGTATAAAATACAGTAAATATGACATTTTCAGAACCGCGCACGAATTTTTTCCCGATTCCTCTTTCCGTGTGCTTATACAAAAATCCATCCAGAAAACTGTTCATAACAACGATTCATTTATTAATGACATATTTTATTTTCTGTCAGTGAAATTAATGCCATTTTCAAAAAATGAATTTAGATTTGGAAGAAAATCCGGATATTTCCGATATTCTATTACAACAAGCGGCAGAAGTCAGTGCAGGTTTATTACCAGTGAAATCCAGGTTGAGATATAAACATGAATATCACATTTTTACCGAATGGCCGACTCAGAAAAGAATCAAAATTGTGAGTGACGATATTCTCTTAGTTTATTTTTCTGAAAAAGCCAAATCTATGAAGTCATCCACCTTATGGAGTCGATTTTTCATGTTAAAGAGTTGTTTGGCTATAAAAGAAAATACTCACAACCAATATCCAAAAACTATCGCTTTTTTGAAACGACAAGCTGTAGGATATGTACCAAAGAAATCCAAGGTTCTTATATTAGAACAAGTAACCAAATTTTTATGTGAAGCTGCAGATGGACAATATCTACTAGCAAAAGTAATTTTAGTGTTTGGCATCTTCGGCGCATGCCGTAGAGATGATTTAATACGTTTGAGTTTAGACGATGTGGAAGATAATGGGCGTTTTTTTGTCTTGTTCTTACGAGATGGAAAAACTCACAGGTCAAAAAGTTTTACCATTACCAATGAAAATTGCAAATTCAATCCATGTACACTTTACCGCAGATCTCCGCCCTAAAAATATGGAGAGTAGAAGATTATTTGTTGCATACCAAAACCAAAGATGTTACGCTCAACATGTTGGGTGCCATACTATCAGTGGTATTCCAAAACTTGTTCCAAAATACTTAAACTAAAAAATCCCGAAGAATATACCGGACATGGTCTAAGGCGTTCTTCGGCTACCATGTTGGTAGAAAGCGGCGGTGATTTGCTCACTTTGAAAAGACACGGAGGATGGCTTTCTTTCAATGTAGCAGAAGGATATATAGAGGAGTCATACAAAGAAAAATTGAAGTATCCCAAAAGTTGTTTAGGCCTTGTAACTTGGAAACTACAAAATCTGTAACAGTTGATCAAGAGAACCAAAACATACACGAACACTCCGCTTCAACATCTTTAGTTCAACAAATGAAATGCAAAAGGGATTGAGCTTCAACAATAATACGAATTCGACAATAATTATAACCATTATTCATAACGGTTCCGTCCAAAATTAATTTTCTTAGATTTAATTAGCTTGTATTTTTTTGTTAATTTGTTTTACTGTTTTAAAAATAAAAATAAATAATCGCAATTTTCTTAAATCATTTTTTGCTATGTTTTTTGTTTATGTTGTTTTCAGGTACCTAAGTATAATAAAAAATATTGTTCATTACACATCCAGAAATGGATTTTCCGTTCTTTCATGACTTCCAGAATTTTTCACGCGCGCACGGAAAAATCGTCATTTCCGTACTGGTAATGAAATATACTATTACAGATTTAAAAAGACTATATTTTTTACATGGAGTAATTTTTGCTAATTTTAAAAAGAAATCATAGCTTTACTAACACTAAAGTCTTGGGCTTTTATTGTCTTTATTTGTTAATTGATACACAACATTTCGGTTAGTGATGTATCTTCAAGCGTTTCCAAGTGATACTAACAACTATTCTTAAAACTATGAACCTATGTACATTCTGTTGTTCACCAAAGCTTGGCCAACTTTTCACGGCTCAGCAACGGCTGCCAGATATTCGGAATGCACATACTAGGCTTGCTGAGTACATTTTGGTTGTTTACAATTATTACAGCTTCAGTAAATTTTCTTTTCTTGCAGAGGGTTTTTTATAAATAATTTTTGCTTCCGACCATTGTATGCGGTGGTGTTTTGACCATGCATGATTAGTATTTCCTCATTTCGACGTTTCACCTCCTATGTTTTTTGTGTTCTTTAACTCTAATTTCAAGTGATCAACCACATTCACAGGGAATCTGGTAGACACAGCCATTATTGGAAACATTGTTGTCCGGTCTAGAATATGTGTTATTTAAAACAGATTTAATTTATTAGGAAGAATAGGTTTTTTAAAATAACTTTTCTTTAAAAGCAAAAGTGACACTGACAAACTTTTTCTTTTATTACAGAATTTAAAGAATAAAAGTTTAAGCGCAGGTAATTTTCCTATGAATTTTTCTAAATATTTTTTGGCGTGAAACCAAAAAGAATTAGTTTTTTAAACGAATCCGCAAATCCTATAAAAATTATTTATCATTGAGCTATTCACATAAAACAACACTACGAGTACATCTTTGATTAAAAAGTTTTTATTATACTATACAATTCAAATGTTTAAGAATTTCTTTCTACATTTCCCCAAAAATTTGTGGTTCATTTAGCGGAACGAGCCCACATTTGATTTTGATTGAACCTTTGAAGTGAATCGCTTTACCAAATCGGATTACTCTAAACAAAGTATGGGGAACTGGCGTGCCAAATATAATCTTATAGGAAATTTCAGACGAAACATTCGATTAAGAAATGACTATTAAATTTGTGGAAAACGATATAATTTCAAGAATGTACCAAATTTATTATTTTTAGGATCTATATCACACCTTCGCTTAAATAGTGTCATAACGCAGACAAGCAAAGTATTGGGAAAAAGACATTTAAAATTATTAATTTTAACACTTTTTGTAAATAAATCCAAATTCCATCGAAATGAACACAATAAGTATTTGAGTAATTTTAAAGTAGTTTAGTCGCGACAGTTGTAGGCATAGTAAGCTTTATAGTAAGTAAAACCCGACATGTTCACAATCTCGAATGAATATCTTTTATCTTTGTCCCGTCCATGCCATTCGCGCCGAACTCGCCCATCTCTCTCTAACAAAAATTGATTGTTGAACGGGCCGGGATTCCCTGGACTAGGACCAGTACGAATTATTATATTTTGTGATGCAGTGTGGACCACAAATTTAACGCTGTTTTATATAAGATTGAATACGCTTTACCAAAAGTTGGAGGTTCTCATTGCTTGAAATTATTATATTTGTAAGTGGCTGAACCATGAGGTCTGTTCGTTCTTCTTCTTCTTTGTCAGCCATTATTTGTCCACTCCTGAACAAAGGCCCCTTTTATTTGTTTCCATGCTGTTCTGTCTTTTGCTATATGGTACCATCTTCTTCCGGCACTCTTCTTTGTCTGTCGTGGTCTCCAGTGTACAAGCCTTGATACCCATCTGTCCACACTTAGTCTGGCAACATGTCCGACCCATTGCCACTTAAGCTCAGCGATTCGCTGTATCAAGTCCACAACCTTCGTTCTTCTTCTTATTTCTTCGTTACGGATTTTATCTCGTAAGCTAACGCCAAGCATTGCCCGTCCCATGGCTCTTTGCATTGTCCTAAGGTTATTGGTGTACTTCTTGGTTATAGCCTTTGTCTCAAGACCATATGTTGGAACAGGCAGGTTGCATAAATACTTTTCGTTTAAGGTTTATAGGGATGTCAGTTTTCCAAATGCTATCCATGCTAGTTTTATTCTTCGTTTTATCTCTGCCGATTGGTTTTGCTTTCCCATTTTAATGACATGACCAAGATATATATCTTCCACAATATCATCATCCACAATATCCAAAGTTTTGTCTGCTATTCTTATGATTTCGTCAGTCCTGCTCATTATTTTTGTTTTTGATAAATTCATTTTTAGTCCGACGTTATTTGCAGCTTCATTTAATTATTCTAGCATGTTCTTAAGCTCTTCGATATCTGAACTAATAAGCACTATGTCATCGGCAAAGCGTAAATGGTTTAAAAAGTTACCATCAACATTTACACCTTTGTTTTGTAAATCTCATGAGGGGTGGTTATTTAAAGGTTAAGTTATGGTAGTTAAATATTTATTATATCGTAAACTGTTAAAATATGTTTTTCTACAATAAAAGCGTTATTGAATGATTTTAGAATTTAAAAAAACATTTTTTTGTAATTTCGTTATTAAGGGTAATTTTTAAGGGTTGAAACGTTAGTAATGTAATGTTAGATATAACTCACAACATAAAAATATATTCATTCTACATATTTACCTATGATTTTAATTTACATAAGATCTATATCTATGATTTTTCAATTTTTTAGCATAAAGGATGGTTTTTACCCCCTAAAAATAAAAAGCACACCTTAAGCAAATATAAACCTTGATTTAGAGGGTAAAAGCAACTTAATTCCAAATTTTCATTAAAATTGAAACTGTACAAAAAAATCTAGAGGTCAAACACCATTTTTCTCCCCATCCACTGTACTAAGTGAACTTCTAAAGGTTTTTGAAGCTATACAAAAAGCATATTAGATAGTTTGCCCATATAAAAAAATTAAGTTGAGGCACTATAAGGATAAAGAAATCAAAAAATGATTGTTCGTAAAAACCGGTTTTGTGACGACCTGAAAAGAATTATTTTTATTATTATAAAAAAGTTTAGTTATTAAGTGCAAAATACATTTTAAATTACTTTTATTTAAAAAAAATCTGTTTGATTATTTTTTTTACAAAACAAATCAAGTTTATTTAATCAAAAACTATTTTAATCCCTTTTAAATGAATAAAAGGGTCCAAGAGCAGCCCTCTGTTCACTTCGTGTCCTTTAAGATTTATATCCAAGGAATATTTATAATCCCTCGACTGACCCTTTAAAAAGGTAGGGTCAAATGGACCTTTAAGAAAAGTAAAGGGTACAGATAAAATATTTTTTAAATTTATAAGACTATTTAGTTCAAGAAAAAATACATAGATAATTAAATTACATTGTACAAGTTAAGTAAATTAAATTTTAGCAAGAGAAAATTTGCCACTTTTTTATTTTTGATTAAATTTAATACCTTAAATATTTTTAAGTCGAATGTCTAACATGATATTATATTTTATACATATTTTAAGAAATCTTAAGATTTATATAATTTAAAAATTAATATTTAAACCCCAAAGTGCTCTCACTCTAGTTATTTTATAGAAATTATGGCTTCTGCTTCGAAGAAATAGCAAATATAATTTCTCCTCAACAGCTTTGATCACGACATAACCAATATTCACTAATTTAAAGGGCATCATGATTACGACTGCTTCTTTTTTAACGATTAGCTGAGGAATTATTAGGTTTCTAAGTCAGAATCGCAGAAAAATTAATAAATGAATCCACCGCAATAATATAAAACATTTCACCTGTTAAATATTAGTCCTATCTGGTGTTACGGCAAAGGCAGCCCTTGTCCATAAAATGAAACTCATTTGATTGGATTTGCTTTTACGATTTTTATACCGATCCGAACTGCTTGCCGTGTGTCGTAAAAGTCTATAAAAATCTTGATCGGTATAGATTACAAAATGTAACATCTTATGATAGTAAAAGGAAAGTATAAAGAATGATGATAAAATGCTGTAGGTAGTAATTGTACGGTAAAATTTTATGGCGATAAAAACAGGTAACAAATAATAAAAAAGTTTAAGAAATGCATATCATAATTTACTATATTATGATGGCAATTAAAATATAACATGCATATCATATATTCTTCAGTATTGTACGAATTAGGCAAGATTACAAATATTTGTCAGATATTGTAATTTAAAGCTTTTTATTACACCTTCTTAAAAATGTTGGCTTAAAAGCCATGGGCAATAGATAAATCAAACTAAATATATATTTTTATCTTCAGTCGGTTTTAGAATGGGTTTTTATAGTTCAAATATATTTTTATATTGTAAATCACTAATAAATAAGATTAAATAAAGCTGTATAATTTATTTGCCAAATGATAAGTTAATTACTTACCTTATTTAATTACTTAATTTTATATCTACAAGTCACAAAGCAGAATTTATAACCTATTTCCCCAATTAGAAATAGTTGTCTCCAAGAATCCTTAATCAAAAAAATAATTCCATTTGTTAGGTTGACTAGAAAGGGAGCTCTTTTAGGGATGGCACTACCAAATATATTTTTCTTCCAAATGCTTTTATCTGTCTTACCTTAGTAAATTTGAATAAAGAAAATTTTTAAAAAATTACAGAAAATATCTTTACAAAAAGCACAGATGTCATAAAAAACAAATACACTTACTAGGAATTTTAAATGGTACTCTTATGCGAAGCCAGCCACAAAGGGGTTTTTTCTTTTCGAATTTAGCAAACCCAAAATATCTAAGTTAGTTAGACTTCACTAACACACAAAATGTAATGCAACACAGTCAAAAACTAGTAATTTTTGGAAAAATATAAACCAGCAACAAGATAAAAACACATCACATAGCCATTTACAAAAATAAATCGACTTAATCAACTAAGTGACAGTTAACAAATGAAATGAATTTGTATGGAAACTTCATTCCATGTAGTTTTGCCACTACAAGTAATAGGTATTAGCCACAGTATATTTTTTTATCTTGGGACAGTCCACGAAGGCTGATGCCTAAGTGGGTGTCTTAATTGTGGTGAGAAAAAGTTTAAACGGGACTTAAATATTTGAAGATTGGGAGGAAAAAGAAAAACTTCTGCGGGCAACAGGTTCCATAGTCTTGACACTCTAGAGATAAAGAAACGAAAAAAGCGGGGCCTCTCTAACTGAACTGTAAAAGGATGCATAAAAGTTACATTACGTGTTGTTCTGCTGGGAGCTGCCAGAGAAGGAATTATACTGGCCAATTCCTCTGAGCAGAAGCCGTGAAAATAACGACAGCGACGAGCGACAGATCGCTTATAGCTCGACTGTGGGCAAGAAGAGGAAGCCTTTTTGTAAGCGTGGGATCATTAATAAGACGAACGGATCTTCTTTGAATGGAGTCCAGAATGCTAAGTGTTGTAGGGGACGCCATTTCCCAGACATGGAAACAATATTCTAAAGAGGGTCTGATTTGGGACACCTACAGAGTATACAGATTGAAAGAAGAGAAATACTTTCTGGCTCAAAAGAGGAATCCTAGCTTTCTTAAAGCTGATGAGGAGCTTTTTGGTGTAAAATTGTAAATTTGAGTTTTTGTAAGGGGTTGACATTGTTAATGATGTAAATAGCTGAATATTTGAGAGAAAATAGTCTGAAGACAAGAGATAGACTGAACTTTCATCACATAAACTGCCACAATGTCCTGAAAACTTTGGACTGCAGAACTGAAGAGAAAGGAAAAATAAGTTATTCAAGTCAGTGTCCGTGGAGTCGCTCGTGGTTAAGGACAGAAGTACGGTAAAATCTGTTGTTATTATCGGTAAATATTACGTTTGATCTTCCCAAAGCTGCGTACACTGTATTTAAAAAGTAAACCCTTTATTAAAATCTTGAATTATACAATAAAAAACGTGTATTAATATAATAATATATGTCAAAGAAAATGCAACTGAAAATCTAAAAAATGATCATAAAAAGAGGAAAAATGTCATTACAGTTAATGAATAAGCAAATCACAAACTTCCTTTACGTAACAGCTCTCCTTCCTGATTCTTTTAGGGGATAATAAGTTCTACAATCGACAGGCAGTTTGAGTTAGTGTCGGATGCCGCAATTCTTTATCTTGTTTGTTTGCTCGGAGACCTATGTTCGTTCGTTATCCATCGGCCTATCGGACGCAATTGTTTGACCGTTTGTAGTTTGGTCACAAGCTTAGCTTTGATTTTGTTTTGATATTTCTCGATTTATGTGTTTCAAATGGTTATGATATTTTTCCAAATAAAGTTATAGAATTTTATAAGTCATATACACTGTTTTTAATTACAACTTATTTGTTAGCTTGTTAGTGCTATCCTAGACAACAATGAAGTTAAAATAAAGTTTTGTTCCTAATTTTTTTATCGTAATATATTTAAAATACAATGTTTTAGCTATTTATTAAAAAAGTAAATACTCAAGGGCATAAATGGAATAATCTATGCTTACACTCAGGTAACAGTTATAATATTACCAACGGTGCTGTCAAGTAAAATAAACATTTTTTTGCGATTTTTAAGATTTATTTCCTGTCAGACTAAAATATGTGTATTGCGCAATTCTCCGCAAATTTTTAGATAAAACGTAAAAAGTTTTGTGCTTTATCAAGCTAAAATATAATAAAATTACCAAGACAATTATAACACTTAAAAATATTTAAAATAACATTTATAAAATACGTTATTACATAATTTAGAACAATATTAATTTAAAACAGTATAAACAGAATTACTATATTAAAATAACAAGATATAACTTTAAGATGCGTACCTTAGAGTTGATAGAGGTTTAAGATTTAAACGATTTGTAAGAATTTGGTAAAATGCATTGTTTTAAATCTTTTTTTTTTTTTAATAAATATTTTTGATAATTTTTTTTTAATAATAGATGTTTTTTATGTGATGTAGCATATGCTTGCTTTATTTGATAAATTTGCAATATACAGTACGGATTCTTTTAGTTTTACTATACAGTACGGCGTTTTCGTTTTTTTGAGATTTCGCCGTATTGTATAGTAAAATAAAAAGAAATTGCAAATTCATCAAATAAAGCATATTCTTAACAAATAAAAGAACATTAATAATAATAAAAAATTATAAATTATTAAAAAACAAAAAGGATTTTAAAAAATTTGAAAATAATGCATTTTTCCAAATTCCTACAAATAATTTAAACCTTAAACATCTATTAGCTCTAAGGTACGCATCTTAAAGTTATACAGGGTGTCCGGAAAAAGGAGGCCAATCCGCCGGCCACATATAGGGTAGACCAAAATAATGCGACTTTCGTTATGCCATTTTTTAATTGGGCGCTCGGTATTCAATATATAGGGCGTCAAAATGAGAAATACAAAATCGTTTTTTTGTAGTAAGTCGAGTGTTTCATAAGATATTAAATTAAAATTTGGTGTGAGCGGGTTTTTTTGAACGAGAAATTGAAATTCGTTCACGGATTCGCTATACCTTGCAGAGGGCGCCACCTGCGTTATAGTGCATGTGTTAAAAATACCAAAACTTTTTTGTACCCCTGTATAATAAAGTTTTAGTAAAAAATTCTAATTATTCAATCTTTTCTTGTAAAAAAAGTATTCTTAGTAAATGTCGGCCTGAGAATCTGTTTATTAGATATCTTAATTTTAAAATCTAGATACATTTTAACAAGTTAACAAAATAAACGTAAATTATTTTTTTAAATTAATGCTAAATTACTTATTATAATAAAAATCATAGCATAATGACCCTAAATTATTTGTTCTACGTGACCTCCATTCATTTGTATACACATACGAGCCCTCTTTATTAAAGAAAATCTAAGGCTTTGAAAAATATTTGGTTTCAACCTGAAATGCTCTTCGGCTGCAATGATTCTTTCTCTTAAATGATCCTCGTTTAAAATCGGAACCATATACACAAAGTCTTTCATACATCCTCAGACTGAAAAATCCAAAGGTGTAAGGTCGGGCAAACGGGGTGGCCACGGAACAGGAGCATCTCGACCCCGACCAATCCAGCGATTAGGAAATACTTGATGTAAATAGTTCCTAACATTTATATCAAAATGAGCCGGAGCACCGTCGAGTTGAAACCAAAGATTTTGTCATAAATTTAGAGGCAAATCATCAAGCAAATCAGGCAGTATTTCTTGTAGAAACAACAGAAATGAATTACCAGTCAAATTACCTGGTAAAATGACAGGTCCTAAAAGAAAGTTATCCACAACACCTGCCCACACATTGACTTTAAAATTTACTTGATGATGTGTCTCAACTATGGCCCTAGGATTCCTTCAGCCCATATGTGCGTTATGGATATTTGTCATGCCGTTTCTCGTGAACGTGGCTTCGTCAGTAAACAGAATCGCTCTTATAAAATCCACATTTCTGTTATTCATTTCACATAACCATCTACAAAAAACAAGTCTTGCCTTGGGATCGTCGGGTAAAAGACCCTGTACTTTTTGAACATGAAATGGGTAAAGTTGTTGACTCCGTAAAATATTATGTGTCTCGGTTTTCCGAATATTTCTCACCCGTTCAGCCAAAACCCTAGTACTAATGTTTGGTGATTCTTCGACAATTCTTAAAATTTCTTCCTCTTGCCCTGGTTGAACCGCACTAGGTCGGCCGCAATTACCCTTCCGTCTTTCGCTGAAACTTCCAGTCTCCCTTAGGCGGTTAATCAAATTTAAAAAATATTTTCTTTTGGGATGAAATCGGTTTGGGAATGTCTGGGCATAGCGTCTAGCGGCTAAACTAGCATTGGAGTCACATTTTCCTAGTTGAGAATTGACAGGTATTTACTGTTTATTTTTTTAACAGTAATATTTAAAACTTACCAAACATCAAAACCATATCCGCCATTTCGGGAAAGGGTACATTTCTTGGTCTATGAGCCATTATGGTTTTATAAGTTGTAAGAAAACACGTCAAATACAAATATGTAATTAAAAAATGTAGATTTTTTTAGGAGTAATTAAGAAGCTTGTTAAGAGCGTCAGAAGCGTTTAAATTTGTCACTTTGACAGTACGTAAAAAGTTACTGGTGCCCGAGGTCAGCCAATTTTTTAAAAGAATTATCTAGATTTTAAAATTAAGATATCTAATAAACGGATTCTCAGGCCGACATTTACTAAGAATACTTTTTACAAGAAAGATTGGATAATTAGAATTTTTTACTAGAACTTTATTATACAGGGGTACAAAAAGTTTTGGTATTTTTAACACATGCAATATACCGCAGGTGGCGCCCTCTGCAAGGTATAGCGAATCCGTGAACGGATTTCAATTTCTCGTTCCAGAAAACCCCCTCACACCAAATTTTAATTTAATATCTTATGAAACACTCGACTTACTCCAAAAAAACAATTTTATATTTCTCATTTTGACGCCCTGTATATTGAATACCGAGCGCCCAATTAAAAAATGGAAGTCGCATTATTTTGGTCCACCCTATATGTGGCCGGCGGATTGGCCTCCTTTTTCCGGACACCCTGTATATTGTAATTTAAACGTAATAATTGTGTTACAGTGTTTTATATTTTGATATTGTTTTTATTTATATAACAACGTATTTTATAAGTGTTATTTTAAATATTTTTATTTGTTATGATTGTCTTGGTAATTTTATTATATTTTATCATATCTTAGGCTAATAAAAACTTGATTAAGCTCAAAATATTGTGCAAAACGTTGCAATATAAACTAATTCCTTTTCTTTTCGTAAACTTTCTTAAACATATACCTAAGAAAATGAAATAAATATATATATATATATATATATATATATATATATATATATATATATATATATATATATATATATATATATATATATATATATATATATATGTTAAAATAAGTGGTCCTTTATTAATTAATATGAGTTATAAAAAAAGGTTTTTATAACGGTCGTAGAAAAAAATTGTATAATTAATTCTCATATCGATAACTCATTATTTAAATCGCAACTACAATCACTTTATTTAACCCTTTAAATGATAATTAAATACATAAAATATGCATTATCAAACCACCCCACGCTGGCCACAAGCAAGGGCGAACCCCATAAATAGCGGGATATAATCTTTGAAAAGGGGTAACGATATTCACTAAGTTAAATGGGGAGTTTTTGAAATGATAATGATAAGAAATGTTTTTTTTATTTTTGGGAAGAAAATATCCACAACTTTATCTAGGCGCACGGTAGCGCGCCAGACCATATTCCAGCCTGACAGACGCAGTGTGTATATTACACGAAACGTTTACTTTGGTATCGTTCCACATAGAGTTATGAGATTTATTATGTAAATTTACACAAGTATTCTAATTAGGAAAGCTATGTCAAGGGGTTTTAGAGATATTCAATTTTAAAAATCGCCCATTTAACAACTGACTGGATGGCTGACTGACTCTCTCACTCACTCAATGGCCCGTCAAAAATATGGTGCGCTTTCCAGGGAAGAAAGTAGGTTTTAGAACACAAGTAAAGGATCAGAGGCGATAATATCGTATATTTTAGATGTTTACAATCTAATTGAACCTGATATTTAAGATCAATATTGAAATGCAGGTAGGATTTTATTCCATTCATTAAACTTAGAAAAAATAGAAAAGATCATACCAAAAAATTTTTTTACAATAAGGGTTTCAATAAAAAATGTATTTGGAAATAATCACATATACCTAAAGTCCAAAATTTCTGTCAGTGACTCATTTAATACCGGCCACCCAACCGACGAAGCGGCTGAATAAAAATCTAACACTAGTAAATGATTTTTAAGCCTATGATATACTTTTCCGCTCAAATAACAGTGAACCGGCCAAAAGTTTCATCGCCACGTTGTCATAATTCGCAAGAATAAATCACCAGCCAGCGATCGCACTTAAAATAGCACGCCAATATGTATTGAAATCATTGTTATCGGGAAGACAATAAAAGTGGCAACACACATTCCTTAGTTTACAACTTGAAGAGACTTGAAAATAAGCGTATCGACAGGGTTTTCGTGCTGTTCGATGATTTTATTTAGTTATTATTGATTATGGACAGGTTTTGTAAGTTTAAATTTTAATTACTATACAGGGTATTTTCTAAATATAATAAATTTCTAATAATTGTAGTATATAGATATTGTTTTGTGCCAATTTTATAATAGTTTATCTTATTTAGTGTATATAATTGTATATAAAGATTTAGTGTTGTTAAGTGCTTTTAATTCTGTAAACTATGAATATTAAGCAACCTTTAACTAGTTATCCGCCAATAAAAAACTCAGTTAACGTTAAAAGAACGAATAATGGTTAAAAATGTTTACCATGGGATTCGGGAAGGACATCCAGAACTAACCACTTTGGATGCTGCAGAGATATGTGCAACTTTAACAAAAGTTAATTCGCGTACGGTGTTCAGAGTTTTAAAAGGCAAAAAATCAATATTAGTAATTATGCGGATACTGGAAAATGCGATTTTTTTCGCTATTTTTTTGCACAATCAGAGGCTGTTTTTTTGGCTGCCTCTTATAGTATTAAAAAATAATAATAATTGAATTGTTTAATTCCATTTTACGACATATTCCTTTAAATTCTGTCATTTGCAAGAAAACGTATTTAAAAACTCATACTTTGTTAATATTAAAAAAAACACTTAAAAAGTAAGGAAAAAACCTTAATTTTCAATAAAAAGTAGGTAAAATGTTTACGTCCGAATTCAGCTCGAAATTTAAAAATGTTGACCTGTTACCAGGTTGTAATTGTTCTTTATGACATTTTTATAAGGTATGCGAACCTTGCTTCGCTCGACCCACAATGTTTGATCAAAAATATTCTCGATATGGAAATCTAAATATGGAACACGAAAGACCCGAAATAGTTATTGGATTCTACAAGCTGATGATCTCAGAGCTTTCGTGTTCCTTATATAGTGGATATTTTTGATGAAGCAATGAGTGCGAATATCGTATTTAATATTGAGATTGCAATATCGGTGGTGAATTGGCAAGTCGGTGTAACTTGGATTGTCTATCGTTCTGCTTTTACATATTTTTTAATTTATGTTAAGACTAAAATTTTATTATTTTTTTCATGTAGCAAAATAAAATCAGAGAAGGTAAAATTAAAGTAAAAAATGTATTTTTTTTTGGGAAAAACGTTGAAAAATCGCAAAAAAAACTCAAATTTGTGTTCTATGACCTCAAAATAGGAAGTGTGCAAAATTAAGCAAAAAAATTACATTTTTCATAATTCCGAATAATACCAAAATAATATAGGCTTGTTACTAATTTAAAGGGTTGATGAAAATGTGAGAAAATAACTTTTGCTTTTAAAAAATATTTTCATGTTTTAACGAAATTTTATTATTTATTTTCTAAAATGCATACGCCACTGGAATTGAATCCCCTGACCCCACACAACCGGGGCACTCTAAAAGCGAGCGATGCGTCATTGACAGAAATTTTGGACTTGAAGTATAGTTGGACTATTTCCATGGAACGAATTTTACTTCAGGATCAGACTTATACTCATTCATAACTCCACATAAAGGAATAAGTTCTAGCAAAGATAATACTACTACGGATAAGATGAACCATTCAATGCTATATTTTTGATACCCCTAATGGACCTTGGCTAACGCGAGCCGATGTCCATCGAGAGATTTTCGCGCTATCCTTGAACGAAAGTTAAACAGTGTTGCCGGCAGGCCTTTACTATTGGCGTGATGAAACGCGTTTAGCCGCCCGCTTTCGCTACTTCGTGTTCCGAATAAGGTACAAGCGACAGACATTGACAATGTCGCACATGGTTTCGTACCTCGATTCGCTGGGCAGGGGTTACCGACTTAATTTTATTCGCATTTACGAAGCATTGATATCTCCGAACTGATTCAAAACGCCCCATTTAAATGAACCATCTATTCGTAGTAGTATTATCTTTGGTTCTAGCCTGTCATCGTGTAAATTCGTTCCTATTCGGAGCTTCTATCGGTCGGTTCCCTAGATTCCTGTATATCTTTAGGGGGTATTTTAAAAATTTAGAATCATATTAGATCTAAGACCTTAGACCTAAGTTCCTAAGATTTAAGCTGTTTAAGAATTTAAAATGCAGGCAGTAATTAAAAAAAAACACTTATTTAGAAAAACATTTTACAAATGCGTAGAAGGGCCAGACTTTCGAGTTCTAAGTTGAAATTCCGAGTTGTAAGTCTAAATTTGCATTTTAAATAAAAATAAAAATTGGTGTGTCCCTTCTACGTCTCTTCTAGGCTTTAGCTTCATGCTGCTTTGGCTCAAGGCTCCACTGGGAATGCCGACAACCTTAACTAACTGAACACAAACAACAGAGTTACTCTAATGAGGATACCAGGACATAAATGAGTGGAACGCAATTAAATTGCCGACCAACTAGCCAGAGCCCCGTTTTACTGTGGCACAACCAGGAGTTGAACTCAAGGGATGGGAAAAGAGGCAAAAAAGTGACTCATCTCACAATCTCCTAAGTATACCAAGAAGCTATTAGAACTTCAATAAACTGAAGATAGTCACCAAGTTCCTGACAGGATACGGTCCTCTGATGTAATATGATGATTTAACAATGTCTTGCTTTTCTTTGGCTAATATCCTTCGCTTTTTCGTTTTAGGAGTGCTTGTAACTGTGCGAACTTGCTTATATCCAAATTGATTTTTGTAGCGATGACTGCTTTGAGCATTGAGTAAAAAGCCCATAGGCTGGAGCAACTGTATCTCGTCGACATCGTCTTGAAAAAGACCATGAAATCTTTTTTGAAACATTTTTTTTTTCGAAACACCAATCGCGATGATACGCTCGTTCGTATTTTTCTTTTGATTTCTCTCTATGTCGAAGAGAAGGGGATAATCATTCTATCCAATCTCAATCCTACGTATTTCTGGTTAAAATGACTAATTTTAGTGAAATATCGCCAATGTAAAATTCTCGCGTCAAATAATTTTTTTATTAAACATCACACTAACGGCTATGTCGATAGCAATTGAATGACAAACTAGTTTGATTTTTTTGGACTCAAAACAGGTAGAGGTACAGGTTAAGATATATCTTGTGTCACTGCATGACGTAAACAAATTTAAAATTAAAAAATCATGTTTTTACTAAAATCGGTCGTTGATAAAATTTTGTATATTACTCGTGCGGTATCAGTTCATTACAATACTCGAGTGATTACTTGTTATTGTAATGAAGCTCATACCGCACTTGCTATATAAATAACTATATTTATCAGTAATAATAATATATAATTATGTGTACTAAAAAAACCGATTTGATATTAAATTTAAAAAACCCAACCGCTGTGTTCATACATCGTCGTTGTGGTTGGGCCCAGTAGGATCTTTTGGAACAGGCGATAGAGTTGATGGTTATCGGTAACTCTTGTTGCCACCGTATGGAACGGGATCCGAAGCTAAGATGAACACAAGGCTTTAACTCAAGGTGTTAGCATACCGTGCTGATGAGTGAATGACATCCTGTGCCTTAAACAGGTGTCCCTAACGGTGCCTCTGAGATACAGGGCGACCTCTCAGAGTCTAGCGTTACTGCGGTAATGCGGGGCTCTGCCGTGGTGGACTATTACTTCCCTAGCTCCAAACAGAAAGCGGACAGAGCCGCTTTCATAGAAAAAAAGTGACATAGGTGCCCTGACCGAAACGGATAAATCCGTTTCGAGAGGTGCCACTCAAGGTCACAAGCAGACAAAGGTGCGCCGACCGAAACGGGTGAATCCGTTTCGTAAGGTGCCCCTGAAGTCACCGGCGCTTGTTTCACGGGGAAGGGCTAACCCATCCCGAACAAACAGGTGCTTAGGAAGGGTTCCCTGAATCCAAACAGAAGGCGGACAGAACCGCCTTTATAGGAAAAAAGGTTCTCTGGCTTTAAACAGAAAGCGGCCTCAGAAAGAACCTCTCGTTCCTGTAACAAGGACCTGGTAGTTTCCCACGTCACTAGACCGGGAGAGGAGGGCTTGATGGATCTAATCGTCTGCTCGTCATAATCTCCAATAGACAGGGACACCAGGTCACATCAGAACATATTTTGCTCGTGTCCGGTAGCGACACGAGTAAGAGGAGATGTAAGAACTTTCTTCCAATCTGATATGGGATTCATTAGAAGTCCGATCCTATTGGGAAAAATATAAAAAGGTGTGAGCCAGAATAGACCGAGTGGTCGCAGTGGAGGGCGTAAAAAGTCCACTCACTTTAAATCTACCTACCTAAATTTAAAAAATCCCTAAAAAATTTCCCTAAAAAATTATTGACCCTAAAATGGCCCCTAGAGTTTATAAATATCCCTAAATTTAGGGTCAGAACCCCTAAGTTGTCCTTACGAAGTAGGAGTAGGGCTATGTTGTGCCGAGTGATCCCATTTACTACAATGCAATAAAATAGAAGTCGAAATTCCGAGTTGCACCTTAAAATTCCTAGTTGTAGTTCAGAATTTGTACCGAAAATAAGAATAAAAATTTGTGTGGCCCTTTTACGCCTCCGTAACATTTAAATTCTCAGTCCACTTTTCTGAGGCTTCCTTACCGTTGCCCGTCTTCCTTTACGAAACTCTCCTTAAATTTTAATCCTAGTCGCGGTGTACGCGAAAACTGCCCCAAATATCAAACATGTTGGCCAAACCATCAAAATTACCATGTGTAAATATGGGCCACAGACCGAAAAGCGAACAAGTGTCAACAAATTAAGATTCAAGAGCGGATTTTTGCATAAACGGAATCGGAATCGCGTCGTGCAATGTCAATTTATGCATATTAATAGGAACAGATACTACGGGAAGGGCTGAGGGCACTTAGTTTGCCGGTTGAGATAGCGAAAGGGCAAGGCTATTCCATTGAATAGATATTGGGAATGTGTGTTTGTTTTGGTCTAGTGAACTAAATTCAGTATTAGGATAATATTCTTATAATCATTAGTTCACAAATTGGAACGCTATTGAAAGATTTATAAGAAATACAGTTACTTTTACACAACATTAGTGTAGTTTTAAGAACAAGGTAAATAAAACCCAACACATAATTTTCTTGTTAAGTAATTTATATTTTATATAAAAACAGTAATTTGCACATAATTAAAATTGTTATGTATTATATTAAATGCATAGCAACAAGCTGCAGGTGGATAGACTGCATGCTTAAGAACAGATCAGTATATACTTCAATTCTTGTAGCTCGGGTTGAGCGAGGATGTCCGCAAGGGGAAGTTCTGTCCCCACTGCTATGGAACCTTGTCGTGGACGACCTACTAAATGTCCTTTAACTTGAAGGACACCAAACATTGGGATATGCAGGCAATCTCGTCATTATGGCCCAAGGAAAATTTAACAATACTGTTAGGGACAAAATGCAACAGGCCCTAAACGCAGTTACCACATGGACGAGAAAGAAGGGACTAAACATAAACCCTTCTAAATCAACCATAGTTGCCTTCACCAAAAGGAGAAATCTAGAGGGCTTAGGACCCCTGATCCTACGAGGTGAAACAATCAAGATTGTGGGAGAGGTAAAATATTTGGGTGTCATCCTAGACTCTAAACTTACCTGGAACCATCATCTTCAGAAAATAAAAAGAAAGCGGAGATGACTGTTATGTTAATCAGACGCGCTCATGGAAAACATGGGGCCTTAAACCAAACATGGTCTATTGGTTATACACCATGGTGGTAAGGCCTATGATAACATACGCATCACTGGTATGGTGGACAAAAATGCGACAAAGAACTGCTGTTACAAAACTGGCCAGGGTACAGAGACTTGCTTGCTTAGCTATAACAGGAGCAATTAAAACAACCTTAACAGCAGCCATGGAGTGTATCTTAGACCTTCCACCACTTAACCTTATAGCAATGGGAGAGGCAAGAATGAGCTACTTCCGACTGCAACAGAAACCAACTGGTGTCTTCGCTAGTTTGGAACACAACAATATAAAAAGTTAAGTTGGCGGCAACATCCTGGACGAGACAACAGACCAGATGATTCCCCAATACTCATTTAATAAAAACTTCGAGGTAAAATTCCAGATCGAAGTGAGTGGCAGCAACCCGATCTCTCCGGCACGGTTGGAGACATCATCTGGTATACGGATGGTTCCAAAACCGAGCAGGGAACTGGAGCGGGCGTGTACAGTGAAATGAGGAATTTACAATTCTCCATTCCACTAGGAACACACAGTTCTGTATTATAAACGGAAATATATGCCTTACTGCACTGTGCAAACGAAAATAACAGGAGGGCTTATAAAAACAAGCGGATCTGCATAATAAGAGACAGCCAAGCGTCACTAGGGGCACTAGTAAACCCCAAGGTAACGCCCAAGCTGACATGGGAATGCCAAAAAGAACTGGAAGTCCTGGGAGAACGCAACAGAGTAACTCTTTTGTGGATACCAGGACATTCAGGGATAGAGGGCAACGAAAAAGCGGATGAGCTAGCCAGACAGGGATCATCCACACCATACTTTGGGCCAGAACCTGCCCTTGGAGTGACCAAAACCACAGCACGAGGGCAAACCAGGGAATGGATCCGAAACAAACACGAAGAATACTGGGGAAACCTCAGTAGAATAAGGCATGGAAAAAGCTTCATAAGAGGCCCATCCAAAAGAACGAAGGAAAACTACTCAGACAAAGTAGGAAAAGACTTCGCATAACAGTAGGGTTGCTAACAGGGCATGATAACCTAAGAGGACACCTACACAAGATAGGCTCATACATCGGGGACCCAAGTTGCAGAATGTGCGACGAGGGGAAAGAAACAGCCTACCATATCCTGTGCGAATGTAAAGCATTGAATCACAAAAGACAGGCATTATTTGGGCAATGGAAATGAGCCCACAGGAATATATCAACCCACCAGTCTCGAGGTTATACAGACTTGTAGAAGGAACAAGACTAATGGGAGGATTGATATAAAAGACAATGGGAGATTAGGCACAAAAAGCCCATGAGGCTTCGCTGCCTCCGGTAGTTAATCAAGACGGCTCCCAGGAAGAAGAGAAGAAGAAGAAGAAATGCATAGCAAAAAATAGGTTTTGGTTCAAAAACAGGTCAAATTTCTTCTTTTGCCCATTAAAACCATCTTCTAAATACCTTTTCTGAAAAAAAATAGCTTCGGCAATCCACCCGTAAATGGTAAAGTCTGGAATCCGCAACATACGTCACTGTTGCCATGAAAACACGACGACCTTGCTTTGGGCATATTACCCATCAGCTCATGTTCCCGCCTTGGCGTTGAAAACAATCAGGTCTTTTTTTATAGGCAGTAAAGATACATTACGTATCCAAATGGTGTGCAAGATACAGCGGCTTAGTACACCAGGTACACCAGTGATGTAGGGTCCACCAGCTAAGGGGCCCACCGGGCCCTAGGGTTTTCGAAAAATGTGTTATTATTACTAGGTACTAATACCTTTACGTTACTTCTAAGTTTATAGTTGAGCTTATAAATAGTATAACAATAAAAAGGTCTGTCCCACAAGGCAGTCGTCACGAAATAATTTCCTTTTTGCAATTAGTAAACTATGTAACAATTATGAAATCATTGTATGACATAAACTTGATCTCAGTAAAAAAAGGCTTTACAAAATTTCAGCACAGGCTGGCACAGATCTGCAACAGGCTACCACATTATTAAAAACGCTTATGAAAATTTTGTTTTCTTGTGGTCTTCTTTTCAAACTTTATAAAAACAACAAAGAATTGACCATTTTTACTTTTGAAAATTTAATTAACAACTCTGATTATGTCATAGTTTTAAATGCCACGAAATTAGTCGAAAAATATAGTACTGATCTAGACAGCAACCTATGTAATCAATTGATCACTTTAAAACTATGCCTTGATTCAGAAATTGAAAAAAAAATCACAATAAAAGATCTTGCTGACCTGATAATAATTAAATATCATAGCATGTATTTAAATTTTTAGAAATTATTACGGCTTGTACCTTGTTTTTAACTTTACCTGTTACTGTAGCAACAGCCGAAAGGAGTTTTTCTAAGTTGAAAATAATAAAAAATTTGAGAAGCTTAATGTCACAAGAAAAATTACTCTTATAGCAATTGAGAAAGATCAGGTTAACATACCTAAGTCCTGTGAAAACTAAGAAAAGTTAATACAGATCTTTGCGGAAAATAGCAAGATGGGTGCAATTGTAAACTAAATAATAGTAATAATAAATGTTTATTTTATTTTTAAGAATATTTGTTTACAAAACAATCGAGCATAAAAATTAGGTAAAATTAACTCAATGTACTTACGGGCCTGCATCGATTCTATTGGTGTAGGGCCTCTTGCACCTTGCTACGCCACTGGCAAGATAGTTTTTGCTTTTGTATGTTGAGCCCCCCCTGTTAGACAGACACGAGCCGCCACTGATATCAAACTGTCTCAGAGACAAAGTTTGTTTTAACAATCGCATAAAAAATAAAGTACAAAAATATCAGGTACAATTTCTGCAATCTCTTTTTTTAAACCTATTTTTTTGGCTTAAGCCTATTTGCCATTTAGCCAGTCGCAATGTGTAAGTTTAATACCTATTTACAATTAATACAATAGCAAAATAAAAATATATAAACAATAACAAGAGAAAAAAAACTATATATAATACCAATAAAAAGTTTTATATCCATCCATACATGTTCATCCAAAATGGATATTTTAATTTTTAATTTAAATATATAAGGTAAGTGGAGGCTGTTAACACATAAAGACAAGGATACAGACTTTACGGAAAATTACCACCATTTTTAGAATTTTTCCCGAAATAAGCTACTAATAATAATACTGAGCCACAATAGACCGATCGGTCGCGGTGGAAGGGTGTTATACCCACTCACATTAAACCTAAAAAAAATAATACTGAGCCACTGGGGTCTGTCAGGGAGATTTTTAAAATATAGACATATATGGTTTAGACCGCTAAACCAAAGAAAATTTGGGATCAGGAATGTTTTTTAACTTTAAGAATTTTAAATTAATTTTCTTTAAGTAACTCAAAAGTACGTTGTATACTTTTACCTTTTGTAGAGATAGAAGGTGCAGTAAATGGAAAGGACATTCCAGTTTACATTCAGTAATTAAAGTTTTAAATATGTTATCAATGATAAAGCTAAACTTTTACACTTAAAAGGCATATAATCCAGATCACATTTAACTTGACACTCATCACATTTGTCCGAAGGAAATTGTAAATTTTGTATAAATGTGCAGGAAAAACAAGCATGTTCTAATTTTATTCGTATGATGATAGTTAGGATAGCTTAGGTCAGGTTTAAAGTGAGTCGACTTTTTACGCCCTCCACTGCGACCGCTCGGTCTATTGTGGCCCACACCTTTTTATATATCTCCCAATAGGATCAGACTTCTAATGAACCGATATCAGATTGGGAGAGAGTTCTTACATCTCCTCTTACTCGTGTCGCTACCGGAAACGAGCACAATATTATGTGTTCTGGTGTCCCTGTGTCCTGGAAAGTATAGCGAGCAGACGATTAGATCCGTCATGCCCTCCTCTCCCGGTCTAGTGACGTGGGTAGCTACCAGGTCCTTGTTACAAGAACCAGATGTTCCTTCTAAGGCCGTATCTCCGGCTTTTCCCTATAAAAATGGTCCTATCCGCCTTCTGTTTAAAGCCAGGGAACCCTTTTCCCTATAAAAGCGATTCTGTCCGCCTTCTGTTTGGATTCAGGGATCCCTTCCTAAGCACCTGTTTGTTCGGGATGGATTAACCCTTCCTCGTGAAACAGCCTCCTGTGACTTCAGGGGCACCTTTCGAAACGGATTCACCCGTTTCGGTCGGCGCACCTTTGTCTGCGTGTGACCTTGGGTGGCACCTCCCGAAACGGAATTATCCGTTTCAGGTCGAGGCGCAGTTTGACACTTTTTTCCCTATCGAAAGCAGGTTCTGTCTGCTTTCTGTTTGGAGCTAGGAAGTAATAGTCCACCACGACAGAGCCCCCGCATTACCGCAGTAAGGCTAGGTACTCTGAGAGGTCGCCCTGTATCTCAGAGGCACCGTTGGAGACACCTGTTTAAGGCACAGGATGTCATTCATCAGCACGGTATGCTAACACCTTGAGTTAAGTCTTGTGTTCGTCTTAGCTTCGGATCCCGTTCCATACGCTAGCAACAAGAGTTGCCGATAAGCAGCAACTCTAGCGCATGTTTCAAAAGATCCTACATTTTTACAAAAATCTTTTCATCTGAAATTCCACTTTTTAGTTATAGCTAGTTTTAGAGTGATGCATGCATCACTAAGGCTTAAGGTATAATTGATAGGTAGTTCATTAAGGAACTGTCCTTGGCCAACGAATCTACAATTTCATTTCCAGTTATTCCGGTGAGAGTTAAAGCTCATATAAAAACCTAACGGATAAAAACGAAATTATTTCTACCCCTAAGAGAACCAAACAAAGATTTTTTAATAATATATTAAATAAAAAATATTTTAGAAGGATCCAACTGCATATGCAGTAGAGTATACGGTATAGAAAACCTAAATTTTTTACCCATTCCCAAATTTTATAATTCTTGACCGTTCCCCTTGTAAACGTATTCTTTTAACATATCTATTCCAATTTTTTCAATTGCCAAAATTACTGCCAAAACGGTAAAACAGTCTTTTAAACTTTTCAGTAAAGTAAGGGTTCAAAGAAGGGAAAAATATCAAAGAAAGTAAATAAATAACGACATTATCGGGTAAAGGAACTGGCCTTTGGATATTCTGTGGAAATATGCTGATTTTATTGTTTCTTGACCATTGATCAATTCTCAGTTTTAGGGAGAAAAGAACGTGCTAAATTTTAAGTTAAAACCGCTCTGGAATGTTGATTTTTGAATATTTTTTGTTCGTATGTACAGGGTCTTACATTTTCGACACAAAATAACGGAAATAATAGCAAATGTTTTCAATGAGCTGTTGACTTTTTTTAATGGATTTAAGGGCATTCATGATGTTTATGTTTAATGGTTTTATTTTTACAAAGGCCTTGCGAATTATTTGATCAAGTTGCTTTCGGGTTAAGATCACTTCTTTATAAATTTGATTTTCCAACACTCCACAAATAAAAAAAATCTGGAGGTGTTAGATCCGAAGATAGTGGTGGTCTCCTTAAGGTCCGTGTATTCCCATCCAACGGTTTCTAAAGTGAGTATTTAAATACTCTCTTAATCGAAGGTTGTTATGGGAGGGGTGGGTATTCTTACTAAGACGAGACCAGACAACAATGTTTCAAATAATGACTGTACCTACTAAATTCCTGTGAATGTTGTGAGGTATACATCGGGGAAACGAAAAAACCACTAGCAATTAGAGTTAACTAAAATCTTGGACTTCCATTGTCTTATTTGTTAATTGATACACAACGTTTCGGTTAGGGGAAAGTATCTTCAACCTTTCAAGTGAAAAACTAAAACTATTCTTAAAAGCTACGGGCCTTATATACTATCCGTTGTTCATCGAAGCTTTGACCGACTTTTCACGGTTCACAACGGCAGCCAGATATTCGGAATGTCTGCACTAGGTTTGCTAAATACATTTTGATTGTTTGCAATTATTACAGCTTCTTTAAATTTTCTTTTTTTCCAGTGGGTTTCTTTATGAATAAGTTTTGCTTCCGACCATTGTATACGGTGTTGTTTTGACAATGCGTGTTCGGAAATTCCTGATTTCGACGTTTCACCTCGTTCCGTATCTTTTTTGGGTTCTTTAACTCTAATTTCTAGTGGTCTTTTTGTTTTCCCGATGTAAACTTCACCACATTGACAAGGAATTTGGTAGATACAGTCATTTTTTGAAACATTGTTGTCCGGTCTCGTCTTAGTAAGAATGCTTCTCAGGGTGGTTTGGGATTTAAATGCTGTTTTAATATTATACGTTTTCGCTATTCTGCGGATCTTTTCTAAAGTTCCTTTAATATACGGAATAGTCATAAATATTTGGTCCTGTGAAGTCTTGTTCAAATTAGAGTTCTTTGTCTTATCTTAACTTAACCAATCTCTCAGTGTAGCCGTTTTGCTTGAGATCCCTAGTAATATTACTTATTTCGGCTTGCAGAGATTCCTTACTGTTATAAGGTCACCGCGCGCTATATAGAGTACGTATGACTCCTTGCTTTGTTTCGTTAGAGTGGTTGGAATTCTGGTGTAAATATTGTCCAGTGTGGGTAGGTTTTCTGTATACCGAGGTTTGTATATGTCCATTATTTCGTTTGACTAAAACGTCGAGAAAAGGTAGAGCCGAATTTTGTTCCTTCTCCATTGTGAATTTGATACAGGGTCGAATACAATTTAGATGTTTTAAGAAACCTTACCTGTCCATACAATAAAAGTATCGCCAACATATCGTAGCCAAACTTTTGGTTTGATTAGTGCAGAATTAATTGCGTATTCCTCAAACCATTCCATATGAATGTTTGCTACTACTGGAGAGAGCGATGAACCCATGGAAAGTCCATCGTCCTGCGCATAGTACTTATCTTTCACTTGAAAGTAAGAACTACGGAGGCACAGCTCCAACAATTCCATCATTCCATCCAGCGGCAGGGTGGTGCGTTCTACTAAGGTATCATCTTTGATGAGCTGGGCCCGAATGATGCTTAACGATTCTTCTATTGGTACATCTGTATATATACTTTCTACATCAAAGCTTACGAAAGTATCGTTTCGTCCTATTTCTACATTATTGAGAATCTCAACAAAATGACTGGAGTTTTTTACAAAGGATGGTGACCTACCGGCTAAGGGTTTAATCAGTTCTAAACGGTATTTCGCCAGTGCAGTCGTGGGTGCATTCCTGGAGCGGGTGATTGACCTTAAAGGTATATTGTTCTTGAGTATTTTTGGTAGTCCATATAGATGTGGAGGCTTACTATTATGAGGTGTTAGAGTTGTTCTAATTTTGTCCGTCAGAAAGTTTTTTATAAAAACTTTCTGACAGACACTAGAAATTAGAGTTAAAGAACACAAAAAACATACGGAACGAGATGAACCGTCGAAATCAGGAATTGCCGAACACGCATGGTCAAAACAACACCGTATACAATGGTCGGAAGCAAAAATTATTCATAAAGAAACCCACTGGAAGAAAAGAAAATTCAAAAAAGCTGTAATAATTGCAAATAATCAAAATGTATTTAGCAAACCTAGTGCAGACATTCCGAATATCTGGCTGCCGTTGCTGAACCGTGACAAGTCGGTCAAGCTTCGGCGAACAACGGATAGTATATAAGGTGGCAGCTTTTAAGAATAGTTTTTACTTGAAAACGGTTGGAGATGCATCACTAACCCAAACGTTGTGTAACAATTTTCAAACAAAAACCTTGTTTTTATTTGTTAATTGTTGTTAGCCTACTGTGATTTAAAGTAACAAAGTTTAAATAAATCGCATAGACAACCAATGTCATCCATGGTGTGTTATATTTTTAAAAAGATAATTTATCATGCTATGTTACGAAATTAAAATACACAGGGTATTTCCATTGAAAAAAAGGGTTAGGTCTGATATCTTTTTTACTTGAACTCGTATACTTGTCCTTAAAAAAGGCAAATCATTAAAAAAAGACTTTTGTACAAAACATTTTTATAAATAATGTGCAAAACAGCTTTAGATTTTTAAATCGAATAGATGCCCAATTTAGTGTTGCATTAATTCGCACACTACTCGATTCGTGTTTGTTTTCGTTTCAACACTCAAATCGTTATTATATTGCGACTTTAATATTCGAGTAAAAAGTTGTAGTAACATGAAAAATCCACTTGAACTGTGGTAAAGGGCATATTTGGAAAGGAAATAAAAATAAATTCAAACGTGATTTTTTAAAAATTATTATAAGGCAGAAAATTGAATAATGTAAAACGTTTGTTTAAGATGCTTCATTTACGCATTATACTTATATTAGTAGTTAAAATAGCCAGAATTAGTAATTAAGAAACTTGATTTTAGACATGCAAAGTTTTATTCTAAAATAGGTCTAGAATTTCCATAAAACTTAAATAATACCTAATATATACTTAATATTTTTTTTGCGTGCGCAAAGTACTTATTTGCAAAAGCTGAAATGCGCAAAGTTAACTTTGCACACGGAAACTCTTGTAAAAGCATTTTCGTTCTACATATTCTTTTATTGTGCTTTATTGAATTTTAGGTACATTAGGCGCTTAGTAAATACCCCATATCAATTTTCAATTTTATCATTTTAATATTTTTCCATGAACCATGCACCTATTTCATAGACACCGTGCTAAACAGTAAAAAATCAAAGAATTTTTCTTGTTGCTGCAGCAACCAAGTACAAATTTTTATTAATGTCACGGAAGCATCAGAAAATTCGGTAAGAATGGAGGAAGAATTGCCAGACGATGTTTTAAAAGCCGCAAGTTTGGCCAACTTAGAGCTCCTGCCGGAAAAATAAAAGGAAAAGTACGAGAAACAGTATAATTCATTTGAAACATGATGTGAAGAAAAAGGCGTTAGAACTTTGAAAGAAGAGTACTTTTACCTATTTTCTCAAATTAAGCAAGGAAATTAGTCCAAATACTTTATTCGAAATACTCCATGCTGAAAAGTGTTTTAAAGATCAAGAAAAATGAAGATATCGCAAGTTTTATAAGTTAGCAGCATTTATTAAGAAACAAAATGTAGGCTTCGCCAAAAAAGTCAAGGATTTTTTCAAAAAATAAATATCACATTTATTAATGAAGCACCTGATGAAATATATCTTTTGATAAAAATTGGACCATTTTTGAATTGTGGCGCCTGCAGATGAGAAGAACTCGCAAAAATGAAAACATCCGACATCGAGGACAAAAGCAACCTAATTGTTGGAAGATTCCAGACGCAAAAAACTATACCTCACGTACTTTTCCTCCTGTCTGAAGAGATCAACGAGGGAAAGTATTTGTTCTTATATCGGAAGTATACAGCATTACGGCCACCGACAAACATCAAGGTTTTTTTGTTATTTCAAAAGGGAAATTTGCACACAACAACGCCTTGGGATCAATATATTTGAAGATTTCTGAGATAGAGCTTTTTTAAAGTTGCCGAATCCAGAGCTATATAGGTCAAGCTTCCGGGGATCTTCTAACGTTATTTGAAATTCCGGAAAAGGACCTGGACATAAAGGGTTAGGGGTTGGAAATCGACAACGGTAGCCGGGGAAAATTTAAAGGATCAACAGGTTACAAAAAAGGGTTAAAAAAAATTTAAACGAACTAGCCAAAAACTCTCAAAAAGAAATGTCCTGTTTCACAGACGCTTTCAATCGCTAAAACACAAGTTTTTGCCTTAACATCAAAAGCAGCGAACCAACGACGTTCCTAAGAAATTATTTTGAAATCGGCCATAAACCTTCAACATGCAACTAATTGTACTTTTAACATTAATTTTATAATAATTAATAATAGTTTTTTTTGTTATAATCAGTTAAAATAAAAATTATTTTTCTTTTGGATTTTTAATTTTTACGAAATATTCGTATTTTCTAATAATCATATTCTTTAAAAAAACGTTTAGAAAGGTATTCAAGAAAAAAGATTGTTCCATGTTTTGAATATTGTTCTAAACTTACGAAAGTGACTTTTCCGCATAAAAATCCAACCCGCTTCGCGTCGTTCGTCTAACCGCTTGGCGTGCGGAAAAGTATCACTTTGCGCACCTATTAGGAAAATAACTATATCCTATTCCTAGTTTAGTTAAAATAATATATTAATTGTATTTAAAAAAGCTGGTTTTTTTAAAGCTTTTAACGGATTTATTTCTAGTTTTAGAATTCGTAAAACTTGCACAGAAAATTTTTTTTAAATATAAATTTTGCTCGCCAAATGTTTTTAATATTCCAGCAGATTCCACCTCTTTACGTACGTACTTACTTTTCGAAACCAAGCTGTGGCGGTTCCAGAATTTTCAAAATTTATTTTTGTATCTAAAAAAGGAAGACATGGGACCCATACCAATTATATACCAGATTCTATTGACCTGAAGGAAAACACTTTGGTAAATAAAATTATAATTTTGAAATTTGAAAAAAAACATTTTATACTTTAGAAGCGCTTTCTCCAGAGAAAAAAGATTTACTAACAAATTAACCTTAAAATTAATAATTAATCTATATTTACGCAAATATTAATATGGTACCTTCACCATTTTGCAAAACTTAAAGCATCATAATGCTATTGCTCCATGCTTCCTATATTAAAACAATAAAACGCTATGTTCTTGATATTTTAAGTAATCACCTAACATGAAAATTGCACAATTACTAATAGTCAAACCCTTTTTTCGTTAAGTAATTAATTAACATTAACAAAACATAACATTAAATTACCTTCGCCATTTTGAAACATAAAGCAACATTAATTATATCAGTGCTTAATTTCAAAAGACGTTAGTTTTGTATTAAAATATTACGGTTTGATTTCTTATTACGTTCTGAGTTTTATAATAGGGTGTAACTCAACACAAAGTCGTCTTGTAGGGCAATAAGTTACTGAAACACAACATTTCCGTTAATTATAAGCAGAATTAATGTCTGCACGAATGGGGAAGTATGTAGTTAATTTACCTTTAACCTTTTTTTCACCCTTTTGCATCTTTAAATTCCTTCCGAGTCATTTGTCGCCAGGTTAGGGACATTAAGCCGACAAGTAGAGAGATTAAGGGTGTATTGCGCCCCCTCGCGGTGATTAATAGCAAAACAGGGTGTGTATAAACGAGACTGTTAATTATTATCGCATCACTTCAACAGGCAAGTCGATGATAAAGTGGTTAATGGTTGCTGTTTTGGGTTGAATTCACCGTCGATAAACTAACTTAAAGAGCTCGTATTTTTTGAGTTTTTTAATGGGCTCTTTAATTTTCTTTTATTAGGCGCTGTAGAATAAAAGGGAAAAAAACAGTAAATACTATTTTTGCTAATAGTCCAGTAAATGAAGGGACAAAGCTGTAAATAAATCTGTACAGTTTTTCCTTATGGCGCAATTCTTAGGTCTTCGGGGATGCTTTCGAGCGAAAAAAAGTTTATCAACATTAACAGGTGGGAAAGGGCTGAAAATTGCCCCTTAAGAACCGAAAAGTGGGCTTCCCGCTAATATCTGCCAAAGTATGCGAATTGGGAAATTTTTGTTTCAACAAAAAGTAAAAATCGTTGTAATCTACAAAAATGGTTTTTATACTTTTTATAACGATAATATATATATATATATATATTATTATTATTATATATATATATATATATATATATATATATATATATATATATATATATATATATATATATATATATATATATATATATATATATAAATATATATATATATATAATAATATATATATATATATATATGACTTTTTTAAATGCCGTTTTGTATTTTGATAATATATTATTTCAAGTTATTGACGAAAATGGCATGCATGTAGCTACGGCCCAACATAAAAAAGTGTGAAAAAAATTGAATAAACATCAATTCCTCAATTGTAACAAAAATCTGAAAAATACCGTGACGTATTGTGTTAGAAAATATTATTGTAAGCTGAAATAAAAAATGGCATGCATGTAGCTTGATAAAAATTAGACTATTATTCTTATTTATAATGCGATGGTTTTATTCAACCGCACGCAATGCATGCCATTTTCGCCATAAACTTAGAATAATATTTTTTAATGAAATACAAAACGGCATGCAAATTAAAAACACGGAAATATGTCGAATATTTTGTGCAACTTTTATTATTATTTATAATGCGATGGTCTTACTCAACATGCAAGCCATTTTCGCCATAAACTTAGAATAATATTTTTTTATGAAATAAAAACTGCATACAAATTAAAAACACGGAAATGTTATCAATATTTTGTGCAACTATTATTGTTTATAATGCGAAGATCTTATTCAACATGCATGCCATTTTCGCCATAAACTTAGAATAATATTTTTTTATGAAATACAAAACGGCATGTAAATCAAAAACACGGAAATATTTTTAATATTTTATGCAACTTTTATTATTATTTATAATACGATGCTCTTATTCAACATGCATGCCATTTGCATTAGAAAATTATTTGGTTATAAAATTAAAATTTATACTTATTAGGGGTAGCTTGAGATCACGGAAAATTTGTACTAAATGTAAACATAGTTTTCCCGAAATTTTTCATCGTTGGTCATAAAAGGGGTGCATGCCAATTTTTCCAGGGTGTTTTTGTGATTAAAACTTCAATTCTCCACGTTGGTATGCAATTTGAAAACACGGAAATTCGATTTAATTTTTTTATTCCTATCATAACCCCTTGAGCCCTTTTGACCGCTGCGAATTGCATGCCATCAATTATTACAGCTTCAATTTGTTTGTACTTTCTTATGCAACAACGGCAGGCAGTATAATAATACGGAAAAGCACGAAAATTCTTAGCCAAAAGAAAAGCGCTTTTCCTTATGACGGGAAAGCGTGCGGCGGCCAAGAACCCGTCTACCTTTCACATTTTAAGGTTAATTATCAACCCTTAAAAGGGCATGCGGCATAAAATGGGAGACCATCACCTGTCATCATATCCCGATCTATTAGCAGGTGCTCAATGATCCCAGAAAATTTTCTTTACCATCTTTCCTGCGTTTTGATAAAAAATGGTTTTGTCCATCTGCATTTCCAGCGGTTTAGCCACATCTAGCCAGTGTAAAATGTTATGGATTTTTCGACGGTCGTTTTTGCGAAAATTATTGGTGTTGCAAGAAAAAATGGTAAAGACAATTTTTATAGATTTCTAGGTGATCTTAACAAAATTTGCATATTTTGGCAGACATTTGTGGGTAACTCATTTTTGGGACTTTGGGGGGCCATTTTCAGAGGCGTTCCCAAGTCAGAATCGTAATAAACTTTTTCTCGCTCGAAAGCATCCGCAAGGACCTAAGAATTGCGCCACAAATAAAAACTGTACATATTTATTTACAGCTTTGGGTACTTTTAGGTCTTCAGGTACTTGTTGTAATAGTATAAATAATATTTACTAATATTTATAATGTTATATATTTAATATTATCAATGACATAGACAACTACTGACAACTGTTTAAAAACTGAGAACGACGAATCCTCCCATTTTCCTTTTTTTTTGAAGTATTCTTCTAACTTATCCAATATTTCGCTGGACGAAATCACATTATAATCAATTTTTAAGACAAACTTTAATATATCTAATATTTCTTGACTAAAATATGATATTAATAATGCTGACAATTGACTCGAATGTGATGTCCGAAGTCCTTGAAATAATATATAATTTTCATATTTGTTTCTCCAGTCTCTAAACTGCATATATGTCACCATTTCTGTCAATTTTTCAGGACCCGGTATCGCACTAGAAATATTAAATATTTTATCCACATTACTTTGGTTTATATCCTTTACAGAATGATTTTCACATTTTTTTGCCTCTTGACCACTGGTTGGACTATTTTTTGGTATTAATTGTTGCATCTTTTTGCATTGCCTTAAAATGTTCTCTAAAACTATTTTCAATTCCACCTAAAGACCTTTTTGCCGTTTCTTCCAATATTTTAACCGCTCCTTCAGTTGAAACACAATACTGTTCTTTTGACGGTTTGGTTTTTTCAGCGGATTTCTCTCGATTTTTTCTTGCGTTCTTCTAGGCATTGTTTTTGTTCTTGGCTTTTTTTTTATACCGACTGCGCCATGTTGTAATAGTATAAATAATATTTACTAATATTTATAATGTTATATATTTAATATTATCAATGACATAGACAACTACTGACAACTACCTTATTGTTAACATGTATCTCAAATTACCTAATTCTACCTATCATTATTATACAGGATATACAAATATATATCACAGTACTGGACTATTGTTATTGTAGATAAAAAAATATTTTTTTCCATGTAATTGGATGTGACTGCATATTTTAACGTAGTTTTTAGTTCAGATCAACTTTTTTTTAATAACAATTTTTGATATTGTCAAAAATAAAGGTAATTTACTCCTGTGCCAATTTTTTTTTTGAAAAACGTCCTATACGACTGCAAAAATTTTATATCCAATGGTTGCATATCAGATTAAAGACCATGCAGAACTTTTTATAAAGAATAACTTTTTTGCCTAAAAAACACTCCTACTATTTTTACAGTATAATACTTCAGTATAATTTGGTATTTTAGAAAAGAAAAAATCCAAAATTTTTGGACTGCCACGCTTATTTTCTTTAAAAATATAAAAAAATATTAGTATTTACTGAAGGAAAAAAATTATTTAATAATATGGTAGAGCGTATTATAGTGCATGGACCACCAATTTGGGACTTACGTTAATTAGTAATTATGTTACATGATAATTGACGCTATTCGATATCAATAAAGTAGTCGCTCGACGATTTTCCTCTTCAGGCCTTTCATTGCGACTTGATGAATAATTCATAAACTCGCGCTTTTCGCGATTCACAGTGGCGATACGATCCAAGGACCCAACTCAACCGAACGAACTCTATCTTTCCCGGTTACCAAATTATGTATAAGAACAACTCCATAACATCATTCTAAAACTGCGTTCTCAGTTTTACTATATACATGCCATATATATTATATATATATATATATATATATATATATATATTATATATATATATATATATATATATATATATATATATATATATATATATATATATATATATATACGTTATTGAAAGAAAAAAATTCCCTACTGTCTCGGTGTATACAAAAACTATTACTCCTTTTTAAGACAGTTAAAGAAGTCCATCCTGTTCTCTGTGTTATCCACTATGACTTACTCCCTAGACGCGTTTCGCCCGCCTTACAGGTCTCGTCAGTAGAGCTGTAGCGAGTGCACAGTGAACAACAGAAAGAAAAAGCGTCAACTTATTGAACAAATATCATTGTTCATCGGTAAGATATTAAATCCTACCTAGGTAGTACTGACGAGACTCGTAAGTTCATTTTTTGAAGTTCCAGCAGCTTCTTTGTGTACTTAGGTGAATGTGAAATAAATCTTTTCGCCTGCCTTTGTTCTGGGATGTTGTTTCAGTAAGTCTCTTTTTGACTTTTTTCCCATGCTCTGAGTTCCTCGTAGAGGTGGCCTCTAGTGGTGCCACAGAAGGGCTCAGATCCATAGAATGGTCTCTGTGCTCCTTCCTTGGTGAGTTGATCGGCAATTTCATTGCCTTCCACTCCTTCATGTCCTGGTAACCACTCCAGAGTAACTCTGTTGTGTTTGGCCAGTTGGTTTAGTGATTGTCGGCATTCCCAGGCCAGCTTTGAGTTAAAAGAGCATGAAGTCAATGCCTTCAAAGCAGCCTGACTGTCCGATAAAATATATATGGTTGCGCCTTGAAGGCCTTTTTTGGCACATTCAGAAGCGCAAATGTCAATTGCATCGATTTGAGCTTGGAAGATGGAGGGAGCCTTGCCGAGAGACTTTGATAGTCTGCATCTAGGTCCAAAGACACCAGCTCCAACCCCTTGTTCCTTCTTAGATCCATCAGTGTACCAGACAAGTGAGCCTTTTTCATGCTTTGGTTCATTCACACTCATAGTTTGGCGGTCTTGAATAACCACTTCAAAAGAGCGCTGGAAGTCCCGCACTAAAGGCATCATGTCCGTGGGTTTGGTCAGAGCTTCAATCTTGATTTTTTTCAAAGTTTTAAGGTGACCAGTTAGGTCTCCTGACTTTATATATTGTGTCTGGATTACTTTGGAGGCACTCAGTGTCGCCTCCCTCTTTATGTGCAGGTGTAGAGAAGGAGGTTCAACATTGTTTCCAGAGCTGCCGTTGGGCAAGTTTTCATTGCTCCAGTAACTCCCAGACAGGCAAGTCTCTGCAGTTTCAGAAACTTTCCTTGTGTAGTATTTTCCTCTGTTTTCGGCAACCAGACCAGTGAGGCATAAGTAACTATAGGTATACAACTGTAATGTATGACCAGTAGATCATTTTGGGTATTAGGCCCCATGTTTTACCACATAGTCTGCGGCACGCCCATAGTGCCGTTGATGCTTTTGCGATAGTCCTTTTTATTTGCGAGTTCCAATTGAGTTTCTGGTCAAGGACAATTCCCAGATATTTTCCTTCTTTAGAAAGTTTGATCGTAATGCCTATTAACATAGGAGCTATAAACCTTGTTTTCCTCCTTTTTGTAAACGGTATTATAATTGTTTTACTTGGATTGACATTTAGCCCTTCCGTTGAGCACCAGTTCTCAACCAAGTTTAGGGCCGCTTGCATGCGAGCAGATAATATGCCATCATGCCTGCCCCTGATAGTGATTACGAGGTCGTCTGCGTAGCCTTGTACATCGAAGCCTCTTGCTGACAGCTCCGCCAGAAGCCGATCAACCACAAGGGACCACAGCAGGGGCGATAGTACACCACCCTGTGGACACCCCTTTACCGCTCTGACCATTGCAGTCACGTCCCCCATGGCAGAGCTGATTTTTCTGCTGAATTAAATTATAAAAATAATAATACATTTTTAAATAAGATAATTATCTGGAAGTGGGGTCCACCCTATTTTTAGATACGAAAAATCGAAAAATTAACATATTATACTTTTTTTTACTTTGTTCAACGGCGCATTTATGATAAAGAAAATTTACAATTTAAAGAGAAAAACCTAACCAGAATTAACCAGAACTAGCTATTAGTTTGGAAGTTGTTGCTTGTTAGTTCTGGTTAGTTGTTTTCCTAAAAAAAAACTGTTCTTGTTTCGTTAAACGGAAAAAAACTTTCAATAATAACAAATTTTTAGGAAACATCTGGCAACATTGCCTATTCAAGCAAGGAAACGTCAAAAGAACGGCACCGTATTATCTGTTTCTAATGTTTAACTATCTTACTTATTTTTATCTTAAGCCGGCCATACCTTTATTTTACATGGAAAATCAGGATATTATTTTATTTTTCGATAATCTAATTGAAAAATCAATTCTTTCAGACCATATGTGTGTTCTTATAGTGTAACAAATAAGTAAAAGAAAAAAATATATTTAAATATTGCTGTTAAAAAAAACGTTAAAATTCAACGAAACCCAAAAGCTTCTTTATGATGATTGTTGAATAATCTGCTGTTTTCAGAATAAATTTACGGGGTCAGATAAAAAAAGTTATTGGACCTTTTTTTTTAATCCCAGTTTAAAAATTTTGCAGTGCTATTTTGGACAACTCAGCCTATTAACTATAATTCTTCGATTTAAATTTGGACAACGGGTACTTAAACATTAAATTTTATTCTACAAATTGTTTTCCACGATTTTTAAATAACTATTTTTTTTTTATTTTATCGGATAAAAATTCTATCCTATTTTTACTTTGCATGAAAACTTTTTTTTTATATTAGTCTACATTTATATATTTGATTTCATCGGATTAAAATTCTATTTGATTTTCACTTTGCATAAAAAATATTTTTTTAACAAAAATAATTTAAAAACTTGATTTTATCGGATAAAAATTCTATACGATTTCTACTGTGCGTGTGTATTTTATTTTATCGGGTAAAAAATTTTTATCCGATTTCTACTTTGCATAAAAACTATTAACAAAAATATTAGTCTACGTTTATTTATTTGATTTTATCGCATAAAAAATCTATCCGATTTCTACTTGACATAAAAACTTTTTTTAATATTAGTTTACATTTTATTATTTTATTTTGTAAGATATAAAATTGTATTCGATAATAGTAATCTGCTCAGAATGCCCAGTTTCTCGGACCGAACCCAAGATGGTAAATACAATGGTGTGGACATGTTTTGAATTTAAACCATCATACGGACCAAAACCGGATTACTTTTTGTGGCATAAACGCGTGTGGATTAAAATTTCTGATTGAAGGTTTTGGATCAGATACGTACCTCGACGTCCTTATGAACATAAACGTAATCTCCTAGATACCCAAACAGACAGTTATTAGGTATCCACACACAAAGCGATATTTTGCGCGACCTGGTATGCGGCAGATAATGTCTGTCTAATTTTGCATATTT